>APFE030454487.1:18310-42809 GCA_000404065.3 Pinus taeda | reverse complement strand
TAACGTTAATACAAATTTTTATGCCATAATTAGCACTATTGTTGATCAATTTAGAATTCAGTATTATACCCTTTAATTGGTGTTAATACCAATTTTAAATAATATCTAAATCCTAATAATTAGCCTAAATATAGCATAATATATATAGTAATTATAGTAATTATAGTAATTATAATTATTATAACCTAAATTACAATCACTTACAATTACTCACAATTACTCTACCATATTTTCGCTTACAAGTGATATTTTGCCAGACACATTCAAAGCTTGCAGAATTGACACATATAAACCCTAATGCGAATGGCAAACATGAAAAGTGACCACACAACCGGTGCATGAATTGGATTGGATAGAGCACATCGTTGTTCTTATATCAAAAGAAAAAACAGAAAAATCATGCTCACTTCAGATTGGCTCATAAATAATGAAAGAAAATCTGTCTTTTTAAACTTCCCCGTGAATTAACTTTGATATGAACTAAAAAATAAAGATAAAACTTCTAAAAGGAAAATACGCCCACACCATCAAAGAGAAAGTCAACAAGTTTCGTTTCCTCACATAGATATTATAGTAATACTGGCTGAGAAAAAAAATGCAAGTAAGATATCAGAAAAACAGAAGCATCCTAAATACCCCCATCTCTGAAGAATCGCGATACATAAGGAAAAAGATGAAAGCTAATTTTTAAAAATTCATGCATTCACTTTACAAATATCCTAATGAAATCATCAGGTGTGGATAAGCACTTATAAATGCTTTAGGTCCTTCTACATACCCAGCCAGCGAGGTTTGTAGCTGGAGCCTTTAGGGAACTAGGCCATCAGCATAAACTCTACTTTCAGTATAATGCTTTTGGAGTAACATGATGAAGCACATTAAAGACTTTGAATCCTAATGCATAAGGTCCAACTTTAATAAAACAGCAGGCACCAAAACTTCCTTTGATCGTGACACAGGCTTAGCCTGGATGAGCCATGTTAATTATTCTTTAGTTGCATAATGCGTTCCCCGTTCAACAGATAGACGAGACTTTTTAAGTCGTTGCCTCAACTGCATTACCTAAGTATCTATATTTCTTTTTCAAAAAAAAGGATAAGCATGCTCATAAATAGGAATATGTATAAAAACCAACTCAAACATGGTTGCTACTGATAAGCCAGAGATGTAGCTTGACAGTTAATATATGGTTAGATGTTAGCATCTGACATGAAATAACAGTGTTAAAAAAATATCAGAAGCCGAGGTTGATATCTAATCTTCTGAATAACATCCATGCAGACCAATGGATTATTAGGTCTGTTGACATCACTGAAAAAAAAAAGTAATCATAAACCATAAGCCGAATGATAACCAAAAGCTCTAGTTCAAACTTTGCATATGCTATTTAAAAAAAAATACCAGTATAAGATCTAAGCCAGAGATGCAGCTTGATAGATCAATTGACGGGAATAACAACAGTATTTGGCTTCTGGGGTTCGGGCGGAGGAACCTTGGGCACAGTCACAGTCAAAACCCCGTCCTCACAGAGCGCAGAGATCATTAAAACCGAAATAAACTGCAATTCTTACATAAGGGTGCTCCGATACCACTTGTTGTATTTTACTTTGTGGGTTTTCCTAATTACTTTAAACCCTAACCAAGATCTACTCCTTTGTAAGAAATTAAAATTAATGCACAGCGGAACTTACTTTCCATCTTCAAAGGCTCCTGGTCTTGAATTGAGTTATTGGCTCTTGAATCCTTCCAAGAGCTTGCAATCCTTTTCTCTGGCTATCCTTGACAGAGTATCTAGTCTTCAATGGAGCAGACAATTTTTCTTGGGTGATTGCAATCCTTGGAGACTCAGCCCTTTTATAGCAGTGCAAAACCCCAATCCTAGGGCAACCGAAATTTAGCTGAAACAAGTCTGTCAAGAAATCTGGACAGCCAAAATTTAGCTGTCAAGGAATCTGGACAGCTGAAATTTAGCTGAAATTTATTACTGCTATTATTTTAATCAACTATAATCGGTCCATTAACAATTATAATTGATTAACATTATTCTATATGTATTCGTATCCAAATCCTTATTTAAATACGTATAATGCCATGACTTAATTAATCACATTATTTGGCATATTTTAATCATTACATAAATGTAATCTTGCTGACAGTATTTGATATCATAATCATAATGCAAGTATGTCCAATTTAATTATTGTAATTAGATGTCTCTAAATCCAACAAATAGATCTTAAGAAATTTACATATTTTCAGAATGGCAATTGTGTGCTTCACTATGCAATAAATCATAAGCTATATTTTTTAATTTTTGAAATTCTTTTTAATTTAATATAATATACTACTCTCCTCTAAAGTTTCAAATAAATCTATTTTAACATTTTTGTTGATAATCTCACGAAATCTATTTCACAAGAAAGGAAAAAAAAACTAAATGAAATATAAACTGGTTAAAAAGGGAAACATATTTTTACTTGCAAACTCGTAAATCTCGATAATTTTGAAGTAAACGATGAGACAACTTCAGAGTAGAAAGCCCCAACACTTTTTAGAAACCTAATCTTGCTTTTCAAGAAAATAGTATGGCAGTTACTACAGTTAGAGACTTACCTGTTATACATACTATAAAATGTGTGTATATTTTTAGTATTTTGCAATCACGTATAGTTTACAACTCCATGGCTGAATTTACATTCTTGTCGTACACTTATTGGTGGGTTCTTTGGATGTAATACACCTAGATTACAATTGTCATGAACCTCATTAATATTTACCATATATTATCCATAAAATAAAAAAAATTAATGGTCTGCCCCATTCCTATACGTCATAACACCTATTCAGTGATTACATACGTAATCACATAGTATGTAATCACATAAGGCATGATACTATGTTAAAGGTATACACAATATAATTATATATATACACCATATTACAATGGTAGAAAGGTTACATTTTATAGTATTTAGACTTTAATGTGATGTTATCCGCCAACCTCCCAACTGCATTGGCACGTGGACTCACCCATTGCAATTTTGATTTTTTTCATTGAATGAATTCTCCCTTGTACGCATGGCTGCGTTGGTAATGCGATCCACTCCAGTCTCATTTATATTGATATGCCATCTGCAGACACCTGTGACTCCTTGGAGAATGTTTCCCTCCTCTAATCTGCCTTTCGTATGGCGGGTAGCTGTTTCCATTAATATCTCTGGCACTGTGTGGATTTCTCAGGATTCTAGACCCGATGGATGGTTATGATTGGCCCTCCCTTCATCGAACGGCCAGGAGTGAGGGCACAATCCTCATTTGGGCTTTTCTAGAGCTTTTGCCCTTCATTTGACGCATAGCTGGTTTACGGAGAGGGTTTCCTCTGCTCGCAAGTCCTCCATTGTTACCCCTGAGTTTTTTCTTTGTTACTCTGTAATTGAAACGGGACCGTCGCCGTCACAGAGAAGGGTAAAGCACCCCCTTGCGCATTCATTCCGACAACGGAAGAACAGGTACCTTATGAGTTTGTTGTTTGATATTATCGTCTCCAGTTCTTTTTTTGGAATCAGCTTAAATGAAGTTATATTGTTAACAGGTTGCTATGGCAGTATGCTTGCAGGCTCAGAACTTCCTGGAGGGAAGACTTACCAACAATTTATCAAACTAAAACCCTGTCTAGGTATTGTCTTATTGAATCCTTATTATTATAATCATGCCCTGTATCTTTGGATGTATAATCCCCAAGTTTTACTCAGGTTTGCTCTGAATGTGTAGGGCAGTGTTGGCATGTCCATGCCGCGGAGAGGAATGGCCAACCCTCCTACCCGTGTTCATTCCACATTCTACGTATGGTATTTACATTCCAGCTTAATGGTCTATACCTGGATTGGTATCGGATTCTGTGATTACGATTCTCTTTCTTATGCCAGGTCGCTCCTTTGAGCTCTCTGGCGAGGAGTTGGTTTCCCGGCCACACTCTTTCGGGAGCTGGCCGAATGTCATTTCATAAGGCATCGAGTTCCATGGCCCTTTGGGTTTTACTGTCATTTTTTTTTTGGTTGAACTGTTTAGTTCGGATGGTTGAATGTATACTTTACTGATTGGGTTACGAACCTTGTTTCATACGGATTTCCTTTTGTTTAATAGAAGCGAGGACTCGGTGACTATCTGGTCTCCGTCACTCCACAACACTCTATTACAGCATTATTTGGAACTATTTATTGTTTAAAGAATGGTATCTCATACACTGGAATGAATATCGTGTTTTTCTCTGTTTTGTTTGGAACCAAGTCATTACTTTGTCAAGATAACTCTATTTGCTTTTCGTCAATGTTTGATATGCATGGAGAAAGGTCATTTTCCGCATTCATGTGCTTATCCACTTAATGGTGTTTTGTTTATATACTGGTTTAGTCTGTTGAACAGTTAATACCCTAACTCGGTATTACTCTACTACGCTCGTTCGGTTGGCGTGAACCTATATGCCGCAAACTTAATCTGCAGAGTGACAGTTACTATTCTTTGTATTGATTTCTCTAGGTAGTCTAAAGTTTATGTATGCGTTGTTTAATAAGCTCTGGTTATTGGTTACGGTACTGAGGGTGTTGATTTTAGTTCTATACTCATATGGCCGTAGCAAGTATTCAACGGTTCTTATTACATTCCATAATGAGATAAGTACTGTGCGGAGCTTTTCTTGTTATTTGTTTGATTCAAACTATCAACACGGTATGAATCATATTCAGTGGATCCTCTTACTGTTGTTTTTTCTACCAACAGTGTTTACTGTATTTTAATGCAATTTGATATCCGTTTTCCTATATGATTGAGGGCACCTACCTTATATTAATTTGTTAATAATTCTCTGTAATATTTCTACAGAAAAAGGATATTCTTGTTTGCATATTCTTTCCCGTACAAACCGTTTTATTATTAAAAAGGAAGCATCTATTATCTACCAAATTACTGGTAACCCCTCTGTATTAATTTTGTAGACCAGGGTAATTTCTTTTCTCTATTCTTTGAGAAAACACAGGCTTACCATTAATTAAATCCCTCTATAGAGATACTCTATACTGTATTTAATATCAAGACAGCATACTTACCTGTAATGATATTGCACAATTTTCCTCTTCTGTGGCTATCTAGTTTCAGCTTGTCTACCAACCAACCATGAGACCGTTTGAACTTCGAGTCTCCCCCCAAGCTTCTTTTCCAGGCAACTACCTTCAGTAAAAGTAAAAGTGCACCTCTGTGCCCATGCTATCTGGTCCTCACCAGACTTAGCATGCTTTTCTTTTATTTTTAATCATCCCCTTCCTTTCTCACCGTCTGTTCCTCTAAGAGCCCGGTCTTGCCTTTTTCCTTTCCTTTTCACTAAGGAAGAAAGGAAAGCAGTTAGGGTTTGTTTGTTGGCAACTGTTTTCCTTTGCATTACCAGCAAAGAAAACAATTCCCCAAAGAATAGTTATTAACTTTCATTTTCACATTTATTTCCAATTATGAATTACCAACATTTATAATGACGTAATTTTGAAAGTAAAAATAATTCTTGTTCAATGTTTTACCTAAATTGGTAACAACATAACAGTCATTTATAATTTTTCCGGGTCATTACATCTCCTCCCCCTGAGATTGGACATCGTCCTGATGTCTCTCAGTCATAAACAGCTCCGGATAGGTTCTTTTCATTAATATTTCATCTTCCCAAGTGGCCTCCTCAGGTCCATAATGCCGCCATTGTACCTTAACTTGGGTAATAGCTCGTTTCCGCAACTACACTTCTCTCCGGTTGAGGATGCTCAGTGGTTCGACTAGCACCTCTCCTTCCGGTTCGACCTGCCACATACAATGTCTAAGTTAGTTTTTTTTTAAACAAATCCTTTTTTCCAGGCTCATTGTAAGCAACAATTCTCACCTGAATATCTTGCCATTTGATCACATGTCTAGGATCATAGACATATTTCTTTAACACGGAAACATGAAAAACATTATGAACCCGAATGTGGCTAGGCAAGGCGAGTTGGTACACTACTGGTCCGATTCTTGCCAGGACTTGGAATGGTCCACAATATCGGGGTGCTAGCTTGGCACACCCGCTCCACTGCAAGGTACTCTTTTTGGCCTGATTCTTAATAAATACATGATCTCCAACCAGGTATTCCTTGAATCTTCTTTTGCGATTTGAAAAATTTTTCTGTCTATCTTGAGCAGTTTTCAAGTTGGCGCACACCTTTTTTACCATATCTTCCATTTTTGTGAGCATGTCCGGCCCCAAACTCAGTCTATCTTCGGGTCTGCCCCAATTCGACGGTGTGCGACATTTTCGTCCGTACAAAACTTCGAAAGGGCTCATTTTCATTGAGGTATGATATCCATTATTATACACAAACTCTACGAGGTGTAAGTACTCTTTCCATAGCATAAGTTTTTGCATCACATAAGCCCTTAGCATATTTTCTACCACTTGGTTTACTCGTTCTATCTGCCCGTCGGTTTGAGGATGATATGCCATGCTAAAATTCAGTTGAGTTCCCAGTTCAACGAATAATGTCCTCCAAAAGGCAGATGTAAATTTTACATCTCGATCTGAAATTATTATTTTTGGGAGTCCATGTAATCTGAACACGTTCTGCATAAAAACGTGAGCAATTTTTGCAGCTCTATAAGTGGATTGTACAGGTATGAAATGGGCAGCTTTTCTCAACTTATCTACAACCACCATAATGGAGTCATTGTTTTTCTTTTTCTTAGGTAATCTAGTGATGAAATCTATGGAAATGGTTTCCCATTTCCATTCTAGAATGGGTAGTGGTTGTAGCAGTCCCGCCGGATGCTGATGTTCTCCTTTAATTTGTTGGCATTCCAAACAACGTGCCAAGTATTCAGCCATGTTCTTCTTCATCCCTGGCCAGAAGTAATCTTTTCTGATTGTTGTAATCATTTTCTGATATCCAGGATGACCTGCGTAATGGCTAATGTGGAATTCATCCAGTATTAGATTCTTAATTTTGTTTTGGTTTGGGACAAATAATTTTTTCTGGTAATACAACATTCCTGTATCATCCAGATCATATCCTTACAAATTCTTCTCGTTGGAAGATTGTTGTAATTGTTGTTTTATTTGTTGATACTCAGCATCTTGTTCCGCGGCTTCCTTTATCATTTCTCCTAAAGGAATTTTCCATTCACTAATGGAAATTTCGTACAGATTTTGTATCTTTCGACTTAAGGCATCTGCCACTCTATTCTCCTTTCCCTGTAAGTCCTTAATGTCGAAATCAAAACTGCTTAAGAAGTCTACCCATCTTGCTTGTCTGGCATTCAAAGTGGGCTGACTGAAATAATTTGGTAGGCTGTGATGGTCGATTAGCAACAAAAATTTTCTGCCCATAAGATAATGCCGCCACATTTTCAAGGCATGTATGACGGCAGCCAACTCTAAATCATAAGCAGAGTATTTCTGCTCATGCTCTTTCAACTTTCGAGACTCGTACGCAATCACTTTGCCTTCTTGCATCAATACTCCTCCCAAGCCTTCTTTGCTTGCATCCGTGCATACCACATAATATTTATTGGGATCTGCGATACTCAAAACTGGTGCTGTAGTGAGCAGGTGTTTCAACTGCTCAAAAATTTTCTGGCAATTTGTGGTCCATTGGAATGCTTTTCCCTTTTTCTGTAATGAGGTGATGGGGAAGGCCACTTTGGAGAAGCCTGCCACGAATCGCCTGTAATATCCGGCTAATCCCATAAACGACCGAATATCTGCCACATCTTTGTGTATGGGCCATTCCATTATAGCTTTTATTTTCTCTGGGTCCACTGCAATCCCGTTCTTTCTAATCACATAACCTAAGTATTGGATTTCTTCCTTGAAGAAATCGCATTTACTAAACTTGGCGTATAACTGATGCTCTTGAAGGGTCTGTAGTACAATTCTAAGATGTGCCTGGTGTTCCTCCTTGGTGCGAGAATATATCAGTATATCATCAATGAATATCAGCACGAATCGATCTAGATACTGATGAAATATACTATTCATTAGACATATAAAGGTTGCAGGGGCGTTTGTCAGCGCAAAAGGTAATACTACAAATTCATAGTGTCCATACCTTGTTCTAAAAGCAGTTTTAGCAATGTCTTCCTCCTTAATTCGGATCTGATGGTAGCCGGATCCCAGATCAATCTTAGAAAACATTGTCGCGCCTTTTACTTGATCAAACAATTCATTGATCTGAGGTAATGGATATTTGTTTTTGATGGTCAGCTTATTCAGCTGGCGATAGTCAATACACATCCGTAAAGTTCCTAACAAATAATATTGGGGCTCCCCATGGTGACACTCTGGGCCGAATGTAGTTTTTATCCAATAATTCTTGCAACTGCATTTTTAATTTTGTTAACTCAGGCACACTCATTCTGTAAGGTGCCTGCGATACCGGGGCTGCGCCTGGTACCAATTCTATAGTAAAGTCTCTATTTCTTCTCGGTGGTAGCCCAGGAATTTCTTTAGGAAATGCATCTGTAAATTCTTGTATTACAGGGATGTCATTCAATGCTGTTGATTTATCCTTAGCACCAGCATATCCTACCTGAATAGCATAAATTTGGCATCGTTTCCGGATGCACCTTGCTAGTTGGGTTGCAGTTATTGGGCGGATCTGCATAGGTCGTTTAATTCCTTGTATTTCCTTCCTATCTCCATGCTGATCTCTGTAATATATAACCTTGGTTTTGCAGTCTACTAAAGACTTGTGTTTTTCCAACCAGTCCATTCCAATTAAAATGTCATATGAACCAAGAGGGAGTATATTTAAATCAGCCGTTATCGGTTGTTCCGCTATAGTAAAGGAACAATTATCTATTTTTGCCATTACTCGTCTTTTGGCTCCAGTAGCTAATTGTACCAGCCAAGGAGTTTTAAATTTAACAGGCTGTAATTTACATCGTTCTATTAATTTTGGACTTATATAGCTTAGTGTAGCCCCTGGATCAATTAAAACAGCTATGGGTAAGTCTGAGATTTTACCTTCAAATTCGACCATTGTTGGTTGGTATTCTGCTTGCCGATCCTCCAGTGCTGCATTAATTCTGGGCACACTATGTCCAACTTCGCCAACCGTTGAAGCTTCATGAATTTGAGATAACTATTTTGTTCCTTTACGTTGTGAGCAGTTTTTGACATAGTGCGGCCCTTCGTAGCCCCAGCACTGAACCGGGGGTCTTGCTGCCCCTTCGCTGTCCAATCTAGCATGCTGTTCACCATTCCGAGATTCATTTACTATCTTTAGTTTAGATGTAGATTTGGATGGAATTCTACTATCCAATCCTTTGACATTCCCCTTGCTTCCGCCACTACGGTTTCCTCTATTTCTTCTGATTGACTTGAAATTCTTTTTCTCATTCCATTTCCTACCAGCAGCTTCCCCTTTTTGCTTACTTTGTTGATAGAAAATTTTGGCTTTATGAATCGCCTAACCATAGACTTTGGATTGTTGAACTCAATCCTCTCTCGCATATAAGGTGGCAAGATGCTGACAAATCGTTGTACTTACGCCTTTTCCTCCCTTATATATGGTACGTAGCGGAGTAAGGAGGTAAACCGAGTGATGAATTCATCCATGGTCTGCTGCCCCAACCGTAAATCGTGAAATTCCTTTGCCTTTTCAACATAGAAATGTTCAGTTAAACACCTCTCCTTAAAATACCTTTGGAAGTTTTCCTAAGTAATAGTCTGCTCAGTTACTCCTTTTACAATTTTGACTTCCTCCCACCATAAGGTAGCCTTTCCCTGCAGCTGGAAAATAGCCAATCGTACCTTAAGGTTATGATCGTATTCGTACAACTGAAAATACTTATTCATGTTGATCAAGCATGCTTCTGATGCTTCCTCTTGCTCCCCATCAAAGTGTGGTGGTTTTATCTTATGAAATTCCCCTTGTAATTCCACTCTTTTCCTCTTTGAGGTTTGTTGTTCATAAGCATTATCAGAACGTTCCTCTTGTTCCTATGATCACTCTGGGGGTATATGATGGTTCTTCTCTTCTGATATTCTCTGTTGTTCCGTGCTAGGATTAACTGGGGGTTGTTTTTTTCTATCAGAAAAACTCTTTAAAATTCTTTCTTGTTCCATTGTTAATCGTGCGTTGTCCTCTCGCAACCGAGCCATCTCATTCTTTAGTTCATGTATCGTTTCTAGAATAGCTTGGTTTGTATTTTTGGCTTCTTCTCCCAGCTGTATCCATAACTCAGGGTTACTTTCTGGTCCATGCGTTCCTGGTCCCATTGCGTATCTACGAGATGTACTATCTGCTCTCCTCATATTCAAATTCTTTGAATTCCTGAACCTGTACTAGTTCATAAAATTTAATGACAAAAAAAGAGGACTATTAGCATACTAATCAGTATTATATAAATAACATTATTATAGAGGGCATCTCTATTTGCCCATAGGCCTCAGTTTTGTAACTGGGCTCTGATACCACATGTCATGAACCTCATTAATATTTACCATAGATTATCCATAAAATAAAAAAATTTAATGGTCTGCCCATTCCTATACGTCATAACACCTATTCAGCGATTACATACGTAATCACATAAGGCATGATACTATGTTAAAGGTATATGCAATATAATTATATATATACACCATATTACAATGGTAGAAAGGTTACATTTGATAGTACTTAGACTTTAATGTGATGTTATCCGCCAACCTCCCAACTGCACTGGCATGTGGACTCACCCATTGCAATTTTGATTTTTGTCATTGAATGAATTCTCCGGTGTATGCATGGCTGCATTGGTAATGCGATCCACTCCGGTCTCATTTATGTTGATATGCCGTCGGCAAACACCTGTAGCTCCTTGGAGAATGTTTCCCTCCTCTAATCTGCCTTTCGTATGGCGGGTAGCTGTTTCCATTAATATCTCTGGCATTGTGTGGATTTCTCGGGATTCCAGACCTGATGGATGGTTATGATCGGCCCTCCCTTCATCGAATGGCCAAGAGTGAGGCCACGGTCTTCATTAGGGCTTTTCTAGAGCTTCTACTTTTCATTTGACACATCGCTGGTTTACGGAGAGGGTTTCCTCTGCTCGCGAGTCCGCCATTGTTACGCTTGAGTTTTTTCTTTGTTACTCTGTAATTGAAACGAGACTGCCGCCATCACGGAGAAGGGTAAAGCATCCCCTTGTGCGTTCATTCTGACAGTGGAAGAACAGGTACCTTATGAGTTTGTTGTTTGATATTATCGTCTTCAGTTCTTTTTTTGGAATTGGCTTAAATGAATTTATATTGTTAACAAGTTGCTATGGCAGTATGCTTGCGAGCTCAGAACTTCTTGCAGGGAAGACTTACGAGCAGTTTACCAAATTAAAACCATGTCCAGGTATAGTCTTATTGAATCCTTATTATTATAATCATGCCCTGTATCTTTGGATGTATAATCCCTAAGTTTTACTCAGGTTTGCTCTGAATGTGTATGGTAGTGTTGGCGTGTCCATGCCATGAAGGAAGGAATGGCCAACCCTCTTACCTGTGATCATTCCACATTCCGGGTATGGTTTTTACATTCGAGTTTAATGGTCTATACCTGGATTGGTATCAGATTCTGTGGTTACGATTCTCTTTCTTATGCCAGGTCGCTCCTTTGAGCTCTCTGGTGAGGAGTTGGCTTCCCGGCCACACTCTTTCGGGAGCTAGCCGAAGGTCATTTCATAAGGCATCGAGTTCCATGGCCCTTTGGGTCTTACTGTCATTTTGTTTTTGGTCAAACTGTTTAGTTCGGATGGTTGAATGTATACTGTACTGATTGGGTTACGAACCTTGTTTCATACGGATTTCCTTTTGTTTAATTGAAGCGAGGACTCGGTGACTGTCTGGTCTCCATCACTCCGCAACACTCTATTACATTATTATTTGGAACTATTTATTGTTTAAAGAATGGTATCTCATACACTGGAATGAATATCGTGTTTTTCTTTGTTTTGTTTCGAACCAAGTCATTGCTTATTGAAAATAGCTCTATTTTCTTTTTGTCAATGTTTGGTATGCATGCAGAAAGGTCGTTTTCTGCATTCGCGTGCTTATCCACTTAATGGTGTTTTGTTTATATACTGGTTTATTCTGTTGAACAGTTAATACCCTAACTCGGTATTACTCTGCTACGCTCGTTCAGTTGGCATGAACCTATATGTCGCGAACTTAATCTGCAGAGTGACAGTTACTGTTATTTGTATTGATTTCTCTGGGTAGTCTAAAGTTTATGTATGCGTTGTTTAATAAGCTCTGGTTATTGGTTACGATACCGAGGGTGTTGATTTTAGTTCTGTACTCATATGGTCGTAGCAAGTATTCAACGGTTCTTATTACATTCCATAATGAGATAAGTACTGTGCGGAGCTTTTCTTGTTATTTGTTTGATTCGAACTATCAACACGGTATGAATCATATTCAGTGGATCCTCTTACTGGTTTTTTTTCTACCAACAAGATTTATTGTATTTTAATGCAATTTGATATCCATTTTCCTATATGGTTGAGGGCACCTACCCTATATTAATTTGTTAATAATTCTCTGTAATATTTCTAGAGACAAAGGATATTCTTGTTTGCGTATTCTTTCCCGTACAAACCCTTTGATTATTAAAAATGAAGCATCTATTCTCTACCAAATTACTGGTAACCCCTCTGTATTAATTTTGCAGACTAGGGTAATTTCTTTTCTCTGTTCTTCGAGAAAACACAGGATTACCATTAATTAAATCCCTCTACAAAGATACTCTATATTGTATTTAATATCAAGACAACATACTTACCTGTAATAATATTGCACAATTTTTCCTCTTATGGGGCCAGCTAGTTTCAGCTTGTCTACCTCCCGACCATGAGACCGTTTGAACTTTGAGTCTCCCGCCAAGCTTCTTTGACAGCAAACTACCTTCAGCGAAAGTTAAAGTGCACCTATGTGCCCATGTTATTTGGGCCTCACCAAACTTAGCATGTTTTTCTTTTATTTTTAATCATCCCCTTCCTTTCTCACCGTTTGTTCCTCTAACAGCCCGGTCTTTTCTTTTTCCTTTCCTTTTCACTAAGGAAGGAAGGAATGCAGTTATGGTTTGTTTCTTGGCAAGTGTTTTCCTTTGCATTACCAGCAAAGAAAACAATTCCCCAAAGAATAGTTATTAACTTTCATTTTCACATTTATTTCCAATTATAAATTAACAACATTTATAATGACGTAATTTTGAAAGTAAAAATAATTCTTGTTCAATGTTTTACCTAAACTGGTAACAACATATTACAACAATATAGTTGTTTATAAGTGCCGCGGGCTATATCTCCCTTCATGAAGGTCAAATCTACAAAAGAATTATAGCTGGATAATGTTTAATATAATTCAAATCTATGAAAGTGTGCGAGGCTCCATCGCCATGTGAGCCAGACGTATTGTATATGTTTGTATCATCAGCCTGGGCCTAGCTTTATCTTGGCACTTTTAACTTAACACAAGTATTATAAAATTTTATGGTTAAATTCTTAATTGAACGTCATTTTCAAACCTAACACAGTTATTAGGGTTAAATTCTAAATTGAACGTGAAAATGATATTAGGTCGAGAAAGTTTTTTGTTTTTTTAAATGGTTTTTAAAAAGTTTAATTTGTTTTAAGTTGGTTGAAGAAGTAGTTGCTGAAATAATTTAAAAAAATTTGCTTTAAGATTTTTTAATGCTAATAATTTTTAATTATTTAAATTGTATTAAAAGTTTTTAATTATATTTTTAAATATTATTTAACAGTTTTTAAGATTTAATTTATTTAAATATTGGCTTTTAATCTAAAATTTTAAAAATTTCTTTGTAGTTTAAAAATAGAAGGTTTGGACATTTTCTAAAATAATGAAAATCTTAATTTAAATATTTTAATATAAATTATTAAAAATAAAAAATAAAAAAATTAAGTAATATTATTTTACATTTAGAGTTAATTCTTGGCTCTTTTTATTTTTTATTTTTGATGGTATTAATTGTTAAGGCCATAATTTACATTAATCTTTAATTTTAATTTCAAAAATAAAAGTGGTGTTATTGGTATCATCACTTTTTTTATGTGGGAGTTAAACTAGTGGTAATTTTAACCACTCTACCAAAAAATTGAGTTAAACTAGTGGCAATTTTAACCACTGCACCAAAAAAAGTGTTATTTGTAGCACCACTTTTTTATTTAGAGGTAAAAATAACCACCAAAAATAGCCTCTGGAAAAATCTAGATAAATTGATATCTTTGTTATAAAATTGTATTATTTCTCTTCTTGGCATTTCTTTGCCTTTCTTCCATTTAGTTGTATCATACTTCGTAAATTCCTTTTTATTCCCTTTAATTATAAATACTATACATATTTTTTTAAAATTAAAATGATTGAGAAATTGGGACACATTTTCCATAGTTTGGGGAGGGAGATTTACCTACTAAGACCAAATTAATATTAATGCCATATTTTGTGCTTTAATGAACTGGTTGCACAATAAATTTGACAGAGAAAAGGAATAGTCGCGAATCGTATTGACTCCCTGGAAAAACAAGCAAGAGAGTGGGAATTAAATGGAAATCGGGTTGCATTGACATACGGATAGGGAAATGAAAAGGTCATTCCCACGTAGCTAGAAATGGTAGTGGTAGCCTTAGTGGGTGAAATTAATGAAAAAGAGAATTACCTCTATACACAACGAAAGAGGAAATCACCTATGTGCATGACGAAAGAGGTTGACATCTCTATCCTCTAGGAGATGGAAAATATTGGAATTAGAGGATCAGAAGAAAACTATTTAAGAGATTAGTGATGGGAGTAGAGGGGGTTTTTTTTTTCGTGTTGTGCTACTCAGTTCAGCTTTATTATGGTCATTTTTTTTTATATTTGGAACAAAGTTCATTTTGATAAAGAGAATTCACTCTCTGGTCATGCAACTGATTAAACCATTTTGTATGGTTTGTTGTGTCAGAATTACACAGTAGTGGATTGCTAAGGTCTAAAGAACCAAATTGGAGGTTTGCAAATTGATGAACTTACTAGCCAAGAGGTGGAGACACTCAAGTACTTGTGAGGTTGATGAACCACGAGGTGTTTCCTTGGGGTTGAAGCACTAGTGCTTGCCTTCACTAAAGAAATACCGAATGATTTACATACTCCTATGGTACCATGTCTATTGATGAACCTTCCTAAAACCTGAAAGAACTCTCCTTTTGGTATTGAATTGTAAATCTTTATGCTATGATGAACCTCAGAGTTGAGATTGACTAAGATAACAATATTTGTTATATAACAACTAGGAGATATTGATAAAACTTTAGGGAAATGAATTATTGCTCCTTGTGTTAACTTCTGACTCGATGGTGGCTAAAGATGGGTTACCTTTGGAGGCCCTGCTTTTGTTAGAAGTACTGATTTTTACAATTAAGCACTCCTCAAAATCTATAATATGGATTGGGGGTGACTACTGCAAGAAATTCTTGGTTGTAGTGTTTCTAAGGTTGGGTGGAGAGCTAAAGTCTCAATCCCAGTTTCCAGGCTTTGGATATAAGATAAGTGTTCATTTCATTTATTTGTGCAAGTGAATTTCCAATGAATACATGTTGTGTTGATTTTAAATGTTACTTGAATTTATGAAACATGGCTTGATGAATTATTTGGAATGTTGATATCTTGAGTATTGGTTATGTTGAGTAAACTGCTTGAATACTAATCGTATATGTGAGAATTTATTCCTATTGGTTGATGCTCTACTCAATATTTTGAGTAAAGATGTATTAAGTGCATTCGCTAGTGATGAAGAATGGTATAATTCTAATTTTTTGTGTACTAGTGCTCATTCTGATTGATGTGCTAGTGATTTTTTATGCATGTTAGTTATGAGGTTTAATTACCATGGCAAGCGTGAAGGTGTTGTAGCTCCTACAACCCCCTCCAAAATTGCTCCTATATTCAAATTTTGTATCCTCCCTATGGTCATACAGTCCTTTGTTTCAAGCCATTAATGTAATGCTTAGTTATGTCAACTATGTGTTCACGTATTCCTTAAGGAAATAAAAGTGTCGAAGGTACTTTCTCTCACATGCCTAGCACTTGCACATCTCTTCCAAGCAGTACTTACAAACTTCTCAAAGACAATGAAGCACACTCCTTGCCACTAGGCAAAGCATACTTCGATACTGACAGTTAAGTGTGCACTCCTAGAGCTCAAGCAAGTGCACCAATTGTTTACAGTAATTATACAGTTCTTAGAGATAGTGACTACGCAATCCTTGCTCATAGTCACTACACAATCCTTGCTCACATTCACTGCACAAGCATTGCTCACAGTGACTATGCAATCCATGCTCACGGTATCTACACAATATTTTCTCATAGTTACTATGCAATCCTTGCTGACAGTCACTCTACAATCTCTTAAGTCAATGTTTTTACTCTTCTAGGAGCATTCAACTCACTATTGACTCCTAGTTTCCTTGCATGCCTTGATCACACTCACAAACCTTGACCCTAATTGCATGTATGCCCTCCATGTATACAAAGTCTAGCCCAGAGCTCATTTCATGCTTATCTTACTCTTTTGAGCTCTCTTCTCTTTGGGAACACAAGGAGCACCCCTCACTCCTGGTTGAAAATATGTCATTTCTTGGTAAGTCTCTCAACTCTCATTTTTTCTTACTTTTGCTTTCACATGTGTCATTTTTCTTGCCCTATCTTTTGCAAGTGTCACTTTTCTTTCATTCTTGCTTGTGTCATTGTTCTTTATTTTTCTTTCACACGTATCGCTTCTGCTTGCTTTCTCATATCTTGTTAAGAGCACCTTAGCATACCTTCTAGAGGAATCTATAATGAATTCTCTTGCACTAGTTGATCCTTCCTATCATAAGAACAGGTACTAGACACATTCACATGGCATAGTGCACTTCTTGATTGCAACCAACACTTGTGTCATAACGAATTACACCTTAACTATGACACATGGAAATTAGTGCCTTTTTATTCCATATTGATGTATATATGTTGGTTTTGAGTCTTTTGTTGTGCTTGATGGTGTATGTGTGTATGATCATGTTCAAGACCTATTTCTATGTTCATGCTTTCTTGTCGTCCCATTGATCTTACACTTAGTCGATTTTGGGATTGTTGCTTGTTCTCTCATCTTGCACAAGGAAATTACATCCAAGTGATGAGTGCACTACACACTCCTAAGGCTCATTGATGATATCCTTGTCTTTTGAACTTGCACACTATGCACTTCCTGAAGATATCCCCTTCACTTTGCACTACACATACCCAGATGACAGTCATCCAACTCTTCTTTCCTACACTTGCACTCTGTTCAATTCCTTGACCAACCTTGCCTCTACTATGCACTATGCACTTTCAGTGGAAAGTAGGTCCATCCTTTAGCACTTTGAGTTCTCGCCTATGCAATACCTAGATCCTCTCCCTTTAGCACTATGCACTACACATTCCTAGTGAGTAAGTCTATCATATCTACCTCCAGAACCTACATACTACACACAAACATGTCTTTTCCTCCCTTTCTATTGTATACTTCACACTCATAGTACTCAATCCTCCACCCCTTGCCTCTTGACCATAAAAATTGCATCTAAGAAGGCTTCTCCCTGAACCCTTATGCATTGTCCCATCATAATTAGCATTTACACAAGATAAAATAGGTGATTTTGGGGATGATATTATCTTTTCATGAGTGAAATTAATTTTTAGGTGTTATCATCCTATCATGGCAAGATGATGCTGAAGGAGGTCATCAATAAGATGTTATAATAAGGACACTTGTGGAGATAGGACACAAATATGCTATCATGCAAGAGTAAAGGAACCTTGGACAATGAAAAACAGAGGGAAACTCATGTTGACTTAGAAGGTCCCAATACTTATCTCAACCCTTTAGAGGGTGACGATGAAGTACAAGAAAGATATATCATGAAGAATTGAAGAAATAGAAAAAGATAGAATAACTTGGCATTAACACATTGCAACGAAGTATCATGTCATAGTTGCTAAACTGTATCTCTACACAAGAATGTTATTTTGTCCCATGTATTTTTTTCCACATTATTGGTGAATGTAATTATGTAGTTTCAAAAATAGGAAAATGTAAAATGTATGGAAGTCCAATGGTTACATATGAAATGTGAAGAGTCACTGGGAAGTCCAAAGCTCATGTAGAAGCTCAAAATTCATATGGGAGCTCAAGAGTCATGAGGGAGGTCAAAATTTAAATGGGAGGTAAAGGGTAACCTCATTTGTTATAAATAAACCATCATAACTCAAGAAAAATGACTTTTGGGACTTTAGCCTTGGCTTCTCAAGCATATCCTAGAAGATAAGATCATTCTTTAGAGGATGAAGTGGTGGCTTGATGTTCCACTATTGGGTCTAGTGATGCAACAATGCAATTGTGTACTTGGAACTTTCACTTAATATTTGAAGCTCTCAAAGGCAGTGCACTTTCATGCATGTGTCATTGATTTTGTAAGAATATTATTTTAATGTTTTTGGTATATGTCTGACTTCATAAATACTAAAGAAAATGTAATATTTCGTTGGCTTTGGTATACATCTAGTTGAATATGCAGTGTTGCTTGTATGATCATTGTTACATTGCGAACTATTTTACATGTTAATTAACGATCCTAGCTATGCTCTCATGTGTCTTTATTAGGATAGCACTATCATTTTTCTTCTCAAGGCTCACTCTCTCTTTTATCTTTTGTGAAAGTCATTTGTATGCATTGTAATTGGTGTTTCACAAAGTTGACTCACTTTCTTATCACAAAGTTATGTGCATACTCTCTTGTGTTGATAATTGTAGCTAAGGAGAATCTATAAGATCAATATAATGGTGGCCAAGTCAAATTTGTGTATAGGGATCCTATCCTAGATGGCGTGGGTTCTAGTTCAAACTTCATACTAAGGAGGCCCCTATGTTGGAAGACTTCCAACCCCATCAACAATTAGCGCTAGGAGGGCAGATGAAAAGTTAAGCCTATGGAGTCTAATTTGCATCTCTCCTCTTTAATGACTCCTTCCCATATCTTTACTCCAATTTGTTTTTCTAAAATGGTAAATCCTTCAATACTAAGGAAGTTGTTCAATATTTTTTCAAATAACAAGTTTGATGGTGAAGGGGAAATCTCTGCATATGATCATATCTTACATTTTCTCAATAATTGTTTGATAATGATGTCCACAATGACCATGCCCTATTCAGAATTTTTTGTTTCACTTTTCAAGGACACATCAAGTCTTGGTGTGACACCTTGTCATACAATTCTATTCATTCTTTTAAATAGTTCATAGCTGAGTTTATATATGATTTTTAAAAGTATAATTTTAAGGATTTATTTAATTAAATTGATGAACTCAAAAGGAGACCGAATGAATCAATAGATGATTTTTTCAAAATATTTATCAACATATGCTCTAAGATTCCTCAAAAGAATAGGAGTGGTCTCATCTAATATGAAATTTCCATGTCTAGTTAGAAGTTTTGAAAGGGAATCTAAGTCTAAAATGAATATTGGCAGTCAGAAGTCAGAAGATTTAAGTATTTATTTTCCTAATTTCATTATGCCTACTTTTGCTTTGGGCGCAAGTCAAATAAAACATTAGATATTGAATATGGAAATGTTTCCCCTTAATTTTCCTTTTCATCCTTCATCTTTAGTATAAAATGAAATTAACACTTGTACTAACATGAAAATATTTGTGGATAATGAATCAGGAAAAATTACATGGGAAGGGGAAAGGATGTCTTGTTTCAGAAATTCAAATGAACTCTGTTGAGGTGGAGCAAACTCAATTTGATAATCATATTGGTATATTGCCCTTTGATTTCCATGTTTATGAAAGTTCCATTGTTTAAGTCAATCTTCCATCTTCCCATGAAATTCTCTCACTTTTGCCTCCCATCCATGAGCAAGGTCTTGCCTTAGGTGATAGTGGATGTTTAAATGACCCTATAGAGCATAACATGCATGATGACCCCTTCTTTCCTAAAGATGATAATAATGTGCAAAGTTTGAGTTTCGAATTAGATTTAGTTGCAATTAATGTTTCTTCACCTAATATTTTTCATCTTCCTTCATATTTAACACACCACACAATGTACCCTAATTTGTTTAATGGCCCTCTTACACCAACATTTTTTCTAAATAATGTTGATCTTTATTCAGGTCTTGATTACAATAAGGTTCAAAATGTTGTTGTTTAAAAAATTTAAAATGAAAAGAATGAATAGAATCCTTATGATTTTTTGAGTTTGCAATTTTTTGCAGCTAAAGATGAAGATTCTACACCCATAAATGTTCAAGAAGGTCCTTTGATCGATTCATCCTCATTCTTAATCCATGAAGAGTCCCATGTGTTAAATGTCGAATTTGATTGAAGTACTTTCTTTAACAACTATCATCCCATTGGAAATGTCTTTATTGATAAATGTGATGATAGATTTTCATATTCACCTGTGGATCTTTCTAAGCCACCAAAATTTGATGACACATATTTTGTAAGTTTAGAGACTTGTCAAGGTTTTGAAGCACTTTAGCTTCCACCAATGGTTATGTCAATTCCTCGCAACCTCTGTAAGGTCCTTGAACAAGATCAAATTGTGTTTTCCTCACGATATTCCTTCCCTAGCACTCTTTCTTCTAATGAATTCTCATCTTGGAATGATTTACATCCATCACAGATTCATCATTTTGAATTTCATGATGGAATTCTAGATTGGTTGGAGGAATCCTATTTAGCAGTATCTAACACTAATAAAAAATACCAGTTGTACCTTGATATTTATATGAATGAATGCACGTGTATGAGAGGTTTCCAGGATGTACATGGTCATCATTATTTTTATCAAGATAGAGTTGCGACCCATCTAGAACTTTTTTTTTACGGTTAACTCTTTTATTTGCAGACGTGACTTTCTTTATTGTGTGACAACTATTTAAGTAAACCTTTTTGTTTTTTGACATTATTTCATGGTGATACTAATTGTTTGTATCTTTGTGTTTGTAGGTCATGAGCAACTATTGTGGCTATATTTGAAGTTTTATTTCACTTGACCTCGGCCTTTATCCATGTTAGATTAAGATTTATGATATTTTATTTTCTCATTAGAATAGATATACATCATTTTTTCTTGTGTACATACTTGCATTTGTTTTCCATCCTCTTTTGTATTTCTTGCACAAGCTTTTCATACCTTACTTTCATTTTTCCTTGGTTTTGTACCTGGCATTCATCTCTTTGCATTCTTCATTTTCTTGTCCATTTTCGTTTTTTTCTCCTTCACAGGTTTGTATTGAATAATTACTTTGTGTGAAAGTCGTCTCATTTGGCTTTGAAGTAGTGTTGAAAAAGATTTGAAACATGCCACTGTGATGACTAACAATGCTTGGTTAACTTTTAATCCCTTTATTGTTTTCGGCCTAAATTTCTTATGAGTCCATGATGCTTAGACATAAAATATTGCTTATTCCTAATGAGAGACTTAGCATATCTTGTAGAAATTTCACCTGTAGAACAAACTGATATATGCAATGTCTTAAAGCATAATACTTGTTCTACATCTACAAAACATTAAGCGGAAGCATAATCGAATTCATGAGCAACATCAAATAGAAACATGCATAACTGATCAAGAGAAATAATCACACATAACACAAGATATATCTAGGGGAAAGCACCAGCATAAAACCCCAACCATGTATTATCAATCAACTGTAGATCCTCAACAACATACAAAGAGAATTAGCTCAATAGCTATCTTGTTCTCTTTGTAATCAGAAAATCCTGATGATCTTCAATCAGAAGATGAAAATCATGGACTACCTAGGCCTCATTATATAGGCTGAAAATTGGCCTAATCATACCTGTCGTCACCTCAGGTCCACCTACATAGTCATAGAAGAAAATAGATTGCTTCCTCATGCAAGGAATACTTACTATAAATATCCTAGGATCTGATAGTACATTATCCCTCATCTGATATCAACTGGGTCTTTGTCTGAACTAATATGCAACAGTTATCCATGAGTGAATCTTCAATTATCTAAAATAATAGTTGTCACATGCATGCAAGCATTAACAAACTATATTTTATTATTTTAACAACTTGTTAAAATAATCTAACTAGACTTGACTAGTTAGAACTAAGTCAACTGACTCTCTCATTATAGAAATCATACTTATTCTCTCAATCAATGGAGGAAATTAAGCATAAATTCCTCAATCAGCGAGACAACTCATGTGCATGCTTACAAAGACTTCAAATTCAAATTTCCTTAACTAATTAACTCAACTGAATTAATTAATTAATATTTCCAACTATTGTTAATACCAAAATTAACTTTACTTCCTATAGATAGACTAGCGACTACTATAAATAGGAAGGGACCCAAAAATGCTATTTTTAGAACTTTCTAGTTTTCGCAGTTTCACCTCTCACCCAATGTGGCCAATTACATCACTGGCCAAACTGCTATTTTTAGACATGCTATTTTTAGTAGGTCTATTTTTAGCACATTCGAAATTTAACATTTCTTGTTGCACATTTTTCAACACTCTCTCTCAACAAGAAAGGCTTTCTCTTGAACCCAATCCTATAACTTTGGAATGTTCTGCATGCAACACATCTACCTAGTCCACTTGCTCCAACAACACTTGGAACGAAAGCATTCCCAATTGACCACTCTGCTAGGCTAGAACATACTCTGACGTTGAAGCTCTACCTGCTATTGATAAGTGCTCCCTCTCTAACATTTGCGCTACTGCAACATGTCCATTCGCCTCGCACCATTGCACACCTCTCTATGTCACCTAGCACTCTGCAAAACACTTGTGCCTCTCGCATTGCTACAACCTACTAGCTATGTGCTATCCTGGGATTCCCTACACTATCGCTCTCTCTACCGCTCCATCTGCATCTATCTCTACCCAATCAATTAGTTCTTGCTACTCCACATCAGGGCTCTTGTAGCAAGGTCTCATCCAAGAGGTTGGGTACCTCAAGGATCCTGCCCCTCCTCCTTGGGCGATTCACTCTATATTGCCCCATCTCCTGCCTGGAGGTATGGCTGCATGTGATCCCTCAACCCACCTGGCTCGAAGTTTCCCCCGACTGGAGGTATTTGCATGAGTAGATGCCTCTACTTGATCTCCACTCAGCTTCCCTTGTTGTGGCTACTCCACAACATCTTGAGGCTACTCCACCAATTGTGGCTCCTCCACAATCGTCTGAGATTTCTTCTGGCTTTGCATGTTGAGAGGTAATATACCCTCCCTCTCAACCACCAAGTCTCTAACCCTTGCCTTTTTCCTCAAGGCTTTGCATGCATCTAGAACCTTAAGTGCATACAGGTTCTTGGCTAACAAACTAATCTATTTCCACTTTCCCCCCATGACGAAATTTTCTAGAAAGATAACTGATTTTAAATCAGCAATATCTCCCTCATCCGAACTATGATTCAGCCGATTTTTTTTAATTTTATTTTGGTTATTTTCCGCAAGGAATCTAAATATGCTATTTGTTTCTGAAAATTTTGTACAAAAATTTTAAGATCTGCTATGCAAACTCTCGGACCAAAACTCAAAACTTTGAAATCTCTTCTAGTATATTGTTCTTCCTTGATCACCTGTGATTTGATACCATGTAGAATTTTCCTACAATTTTTCCTACAAGTCAGCTAGCTCCGATACCATGTAGAACTTTTTCTACAAATCATCTAGCTCTGATACCATGTAGAAATTTCACCTGTAGAACAAAAAGATATAAGCAATGGCCTAAAGCATAATACCTGTTCTACTTCTACAAAACATTAAGCAGAAGCATAATTGAATTCATTAGAAACATCAAGTAGAAACATGCATAACTGATCAAGAGAAATAATCACACATAACACAAGATATATCCAGGGGAAAGCACAAGCATAAAACCCCAACCATGTATTATCAATCAAGTGTAGATCCTCAACAACATACAAAAAGAATCATCTCAATAGCTATCCTACTCTCTCTGTAATCAGAAGATCCCGATGATCTTCAATCAGAAGATGAAATCATGGACTACCTAGGCCTCATTATATAGGCTGAAAATTGGCCTAATCATCCCTGCTGTCACCTCAGGTCCACCTACATAGTCATAGAAGAAAATAGATTTCTTCCTCATGCAAAGAATACTTACTAGAAATATCCTAGAATTTGATAGTACATTGTTCCTCATCTAATCTCAACTGTGTCTTTGTCTGAACTGACATGCAACAGTTATCCATGAGTGAATCCTCAATTATCTAAAATAATAGTTGTCACATGCATTCAAGCAGTAACAAACTATATTTTATTATTTTAACAACTTGTTAAAATAATCTAACTGGACTTGACTAGTTAGAACTAAGTCAACTTATTCTCTCATTATAGAACTCATACTTATTCCCTCAA
>APFE030454485.1:0-15602 GCA_000404065.3 Pinus taeda | reverse complement strand
TACAAGGAACCCATCTAGAATGCAACCATAGATTCTAATCCCTCCACCTGGTTTTGTGATATGTTTTTAGTTTACTTGTTTCTAATTCTCATTGTTCATTTCAAAGGAAAAATAGGCCACTTGTTAGTCCTTATACGTTTAATTTTATCTTTCTTAGTACTCTAATATCTTATACCTCTCTACGAAGAATTAACTTTATGCTTTGGTTTGTTGTTATAGTGAAAGATCGACTTAAGATTTTTAGAATCATTATGTACACAATTGTTTAGAGAGAAACGTATTTATGCTCTTATATTATATTTATAGAACATTATAAATAAATATTTGAGCAACAAACACAACGGGTGTGTTCTTTTCCCTGGGTTTATATATATAATATAATATATAATTATTATATATATATATATTCATAAATAGAAGATTTGAGCAACAATTAGAACGGGCGGTTTTTTTCCCTGGAGTGGGTTTTCCATTAGAAAATGTATGTCCATTTATGTGCATGTTTTTGATACTGTTTATGGTGTTTTTACATGTTTTCCTATCTGTTCATATGTTAGATGATGGGTTACTGATTTCTGAATTTTTTTGATAAAAATATTTAAAATGTTAATAAATCCTCACACTATTGATTTAACCTGCACCCCCCCCCCCTCTTAGTAGTGAGCTGAATTCCAACAAAGTGGTATGCGCACATAGTGGATTTATATTAGCATATGAAATTATTTATTGGAGGAATCTTGTTGGACAAGTTTGAAAATAAAGCAGATCTCCTCCACTCTATCAAGCACCTGCATCACCACATGAAGGACTAGAGTCAAAGGATGGAATGCATAGACAAGCACCTTTCCATCCCAACCTTGGCTAGAGGCATCCTAGGTGACTACAAGGAACCCATCTAGAATGCAACCATAGATTCTAATATCTCCACTTGGTTTTGTGATATGTTTTTGGTTTACTTGTTTCTAATTCTCATTGTTCATTTCAAAGAAAAAATAGACCACTTGTTAGTCCTTATGCATTTAACTTTATAGTCAAATATCTTATACCTCTCTACGAAGAGTTAACTTTATGCTTTGTTTTGTTGTTCATAGTGAAAGATCGACTTAAGATTTTTAGAATTGCTTAGAGAGAAAATGTAATTTGCTCTCTCTTTCTCTCCTCTCTCTATATATATTTATATTTATTATATATTATTATATATTATTATATATATATATTATTTATTATAATTATTATATATTATATATATATAATATATTATTAATATATTTATTATTAATATGATACTAAATATATGGATTATATATGTTAAGAAACATCATAAATAGAAGATTTGAGCAACAATAACAATGGGTGGTTTTTTTCCCTAGAGTGGGTTTTCCATTAGAAAACGTATGTCCATTTATGTGCATGTTTCTGATACCATTTATGGTGTTTTTACATGTTTTCCTATCTGTTCATATGTTAGATGATGGGTTACTGATTTCTAATTTTTTTTTATAAAAATATTTAAAACGTTAATAAATCCTCACACTATTGATTCAACCTGCCCCTCCCCCCCTCTCTCAGTAGTGAGCTGAATTCCAACAAATGGGTATATGCACATAGTGGATTTATATTAGCATATGAAATTATTGATTGGAGGAATCTTGTTGGACAAGTTTGAAAATAAATCAGATCTCCTCCACTCTATCAAGCACCTGCATCACCACGTGAAGGACCAGAGTCAAAGGATGGAATGCATAGACAAGCACCTTTCCATCCCAACCTTGGCTAGAGGCATCCTAGGTGACTACAAGGAACCCATCTAGAATGCAACCATAGATTCTAATCTCTCCACTTGGTTTTGTGATATGCTTTTGGTTTACTTGTTTCTAATTCTCATTGTTCATTTCAAAGGAAAAATAGGCCACTTGTTAGTCCTCATGCGTTTAATTTTATCTTCCTTAGTACTCTAATATCATATACCTCTCTACGAAGAGTTAACTTTATGCTTTAGTTTGTTGTTCATAGTGAAAGATCAACTGAAGATTTTTAGAATCATTATGTACAAAATTGTTTAGAGAAAAAATGTAATTTGCTCCATTATATATATATACAATTATTACATATTACAATACATTATAACATATATACATATATATTATATATATATTTTAATATATATATATATTATGTTTGAGATAGATTATATATGTATTATATATGATGTAAATTATATATACTATAATCTATCTATATTTATTATACATTAGTACATCGATCTTACATATTACTTTACAATATCTATATTAAATATATATATATATATATATATATATTATTTATTAATATTTATATTAATATATATATATATATATTAAGAAACATCATAAATTTTACATAACCCATGATGAAAGTTATAGTGTGAGTAGCTCATTAACGAACATAGAAATCCCACATAAGTCAATTAAGATGTATATCACAATGAGCACATATCGCAACATTCTAAAGCTTCACATCCCTCAAATGTTTCTAAAGTTTGATTCTTTATAATTGTAACACCCTCCTCCCACTTCTACCCAAGTAATAGACAAATCGAGGTAAAAATGCAATGAGAGGCCACTATGATATGATTTGACCTCCTAAGTTACGTTAAGGAAGTGGAACGAATGGAAACACATGATACAGATCTTCAACATTAGCATTAGGACCCTTAGGAACCATCCCAACCTTTCTTCCAACCCGCCCCTCGGTCCCACTAAGATTTTGGACCACTTGACCCATGAGCACTCCCATGTTAAAGGCTTTCTGGTGTTGACGAGGCTTTGGATGCTCTCATGACAAGGAATGCTAGCATCCAGGGACTAAATTGCATAATGTTATGCCAGTGTCCTCAGGATTTGAGACAATTTTTCAAGCCCAGAGCTTAGGTCACTATCAAGAATTAAATGACATCTTGATAATAGTAGGATAACAGCTGAATGGCAGTACAAATACAAATACTTGAACAAGACCTTGACTGGACCTCTACTAGCAATGACAAGCATTTCATCAAACATATCATGAATATGTAATCTACAAGAGTAAATAACATATCTAAGCATAGGGGTCTCATATTTAGTTGAGAATCGCTAAGAAGCATTGATGCCTTAACACATTAACGGCCATTTCATCCATTAGGCCATAGATATATTGTTCATTCATTTGCAATTAGAAACATGAGGAGATACATACATAGCTATTGTCATAAAAAATATACATAACCAACATGATAGCAACAGAAATTCCAAGGAAATCACAACCATATAATCCACATATAAACCAGTATAATACTCATAGAAATATAAGTAGAAATAACCTCATATTGATGATGAAAAATCCAAACCCGTAATGGGACTTCCACATTCCACCCAACCATAGAATGGATGAGCCAAATCTCTCTTCAACCATTAACCCCATTCCATATTCCAAGCATGAATGTGGGATCTCATAGAACACATCAATCCAAAACCATCCAACACTTCCAAAGGCCATCCACCTCAACCCATCAAATAGTGATTCCACCTCATGGTCAAACATCACAAAACTATCATCAGATTTGTCTCTATCCAAGTCTTCTAGGACTCTAAATAATTTTTCCAACCAAGGATTCCGAGGCTAGTAACTCAACCCATAACTTATTTCGGGCTTCCAGAGTGTTTGTCCAACTAGGTCTTCTAGGACTAGTAACTCAAGCCAAGTTTTTACAAGGCTTCTAGAGTGTTTGTCCAACCAGGGCTTCCATGATTAGTAATTCAATCCAAGCTAAGGAAACATGGGAACCAACCAAAACCAAATAGGGAAATAAACCCACAATCTCCATGGTTATCCAGGAAATGGAAAGGCTAGGCAATCCACTCTCAATCCAAGCAATCCTCCATGCCAGTGATAGATCATGACCAATAATCCACATGCATATGCCATGCATACTAAAACTAGTGAGGAAAACACACATAGAACTCGATACTTGCAAGAAAAACCTCATTGTAGTTGTTGATCCCGATGTCCTCTTGCTCTTTCCTACTCTTCCTTTGCCTTACTGCTCCAAAATCCAAGTGTTCCACACCCTCCAAGAGTGCTCCAAGAAAATGCTATGTATCAAAGAGTGAGAGAGAGAGAGAGAATAATGAGAGAGCTCCAAAACTAAAATTAAAAAAGTCTCTATATCAATCCTTAGAAGATTTTTCATAAATGAGGCCTGTAGTTTCTTCATTTTGCATTATTTTCCTTCATTTTCTTCCTCGCATTCAACCTTTGACCTTTCACCTCCCTTTTCTCCAAATTTCCATTATTTTCATAAATAAATGTGTCAAAAATTCCTTTTTTCCTTTCTGAAGCCTTATTCATTTCCCTTACCAAATTCCCTAGCCATTAATAACCAAATGGACACCCACACTAGGATGTTTTTCCCAAAATTCAGCTTGGAATAAGTGTCCCATCAATCATGGTTTTTCTTGCCTTTGTTAACTTTTATTACATGGAATTTTCACCAAGGTTGTTATAGAACCCTCCCCCTTAGGGGAACATCGTCCTCGGCGTTCAACAACACCTGTAACCACAAAAACACCGTAAGAAAAACATATTGCCGATGGAGATTAGCTCATTGCAATAATTACAATGATGAACCTACTGAGAAGAAAACCAACATGAAAAAATAACAAACATAACATCATAATGACATGAAATCCATAGTACTTATTGGATCTTTATAACATAGCTCATGGTAGTCTTTACATACATATACATATGTACATATGCCAAACATCACCAAAACATGTATCAAAACATATACCAAAACACCATACCAAAACTGCTTTGCCTCAACCGGTAAACAAGGAAGGATGCATAACCTGCATCTAATCGACCATCTCCCATGTAGCTTCATCAGGCCCAAAGTGCTTGCGTTGCACCTAAATTTTCTCGATTGCTTGGTTCAGGAACATGAGCACCTTTTTATTCAAGATGCATTGAATCTGCAATTGGAATTCTCCATTTGGCTCCACCTGTAATACATACCAGTAAATCACATGATCAATATATTTAACATACTTCTTAAGAAATGGCACATGGAAAGCATCATGGAATTTCATTGTTGGAGGCAATGCAAGTCGATAGGCTACTAGCCCAATCCTCTCAACAATACTAAAGGGTCCACAAAATTGTGGTGTTATCTTGGCACATGATTCAATCCGTAATGAGCTCTTCTTTAGTTTGATGTGAAAGTACACTTGTTCCCCAACCTGGAACTCCTTGAACAACCTATTCCAATATGCATATCTCTTCTGCCTATCTTGTGTTGCCTTTATATTTGTCGTGATTACCTGCATTTCTTGTTCCATGTCCTCCAACATGTCTAGTCCAATCAACACCCTGTTAACTGGATCACTCCAACTGATAGGAGTATTTCAACTCCACCCATACAATGCCTCAAATAGACTCATCCTCAAAAATTCTTGATACACATTGTTGTAAGCGAACTCTACCAGTGGAAGATACTCTTCCCACTTTCACTACTGATGCATCACATACATCCTCAATCTGTTCTCCAATATCATGTTGACCCTCTTTATCTGTCCATTTGTTTGCGGATGATAAGTTGTATTGAAAGTCAACTTTGTGCTCAAACCTACAAACAATTCCTTCCAAAACTAGGAAGTGAACTTTGCAACCCTGTCTCAAACGATATTCTTCAGAACACCATGCAAGTTGACCACATCTCTGATGAATACCTGTGCAACATCACTAGTTGAGAATGTATACTTCACTGGAATTAAGTGCACAACCTTTGTCAACTTGTCCACTACAACCATGATGAAATCATGTTGTCTCACTGTCCTTGGCAAACCTATGATGAAGTCCATGGAAATGAATTCCTATTTCATTCTGGAATCACAATTGGTTGTAGCAGTCTGCCTAGATGCTTACACTCTGCCTTCACAGACTAACAATCGAAACACCTAGCCACAAAATCTACTATGCCCTTCTTTAGATTTATCCAATAATAAAATTTATTCACTATTGTCAGTGTCTTTTGATAGCCTAGGTGACCTGAATATGGTTTCACGTGAAACTCTCTCAATATCACCTTCTTGAGCTCACTACTGTCTGGCACAAATATCATGTCTCTGAATTTGACCAATCCATCTATTTTAAGGCAATAGTCCACATCCTGTGCACCTGCACATGTACCTGTACCACTACCTATACTTGTACTTGTACCACCACTTGTACCTGTACTTGTATATGTACTACCACCTATACCTATACTTGTACTACTATTTGAATGCCACTGCAGTCTCTGCACAATCTCCATATACCTGACATCCTATTGCCTTGCCTGCAAGATCCTCTCTTGCAAATCTATCCAATAGGAGCTTATAGTTGCTAAGTGATTTACTTGTACCCACCTACTAAGAAAATTTTCCACCCTGTTCTCTTTACCTTTGATATATTTTATCTCGAAATCGAACTCACTGATCATGGCCAACTGTCGAACCTACCTACCATTCAGGTTTGGTTGGTCAAATAGATACCGTAACCCACTATGATCACTCATCAACACAAATCTCCTACCGAGAAGGTAGTCTCTCCACATATAGAATGCATGTATGATCGTTGCCAACTCAAGATCATATGTGGGGTATCCCTGCTCAGGCTCATTCATTTTTCGTGACTCATATCATACCACCCATCCATCCTGCATAAGGACTCCACCAACTCCCTTCTTCCAAGAATCTATGCATACTACAAACTCTTTGTCCAGATCTACAATCTTTAACACGGGTGCATGTGTGAACAACTGCTTAAGCTTCTCAAAACTAACCTCACACTCCTCTGTCCACTCAAACTTCTTACCCTTTCTCTGCAATGATGTGATAGGATAAGCAATCTATGAGAAGTTCTTGATGAACCTCTTGTAATAACCTCTCAATCCCATGAAGTGTCTCACCTCATCTACATTCCTAGGAGCTACCCACTCCATGATGGCCCTTATCCTTTCTAGGTCTACTGCAATTTACTCCTTGGAGACAAAATGTCCCAAGTAATGTACCTCAATCTAAAAGAAACTACATTGCTGAGCTTAACATAAATTGATGCTCTCTCAACAACCTCAACACTACTGCTAAATTCTCAACATTCTCTTCCTCATTCTTAGAATATACCAATATGTCATCAATGAACACAATAAAAAACTTATCCAAATGTGGATGCAACACACTATTCATCAAGCAAGTAAATGTAGTTGGAGCATTAGTCAAACCGAATGGAACTACAACAAACTCATAATGCCCCTCCCTGGTCCAGAAAGTTGTCTTGTAAATTTCCTCCTCTTTGATGCGTACCTAATGATATCTGAATATCAAATCAATCTTTGAGTACACTGCTACTTCCTTCAACTGGTCAAACAAGTCATTAATTCACGGCAACAGATACCTGTTCTTGATGGTCACTTTGTTCAACTTCCTGTAGTCAATGCATAATCTAAGAGTACCATCTTTCTTCTTTACAAATAAAATAAGTGCACCCCAAGGTGATACACTTGGCCTAACGTATCCCTTGTCCAACATTTCCTTCAACTGCAGATTCAACTCTACCAACTCAAGTGTGCTCATTATATAAGGTGATTTTGATGCTAGAGCTACCCTTGGCACTAACTCAATAGAAAATTCTACCTACCTATGAGGTGGAAACTCTAAAATGTCCTCAGGAAATAGATCCTGAAACTGTTGTAGAACTCGGTACCTGCTCAAAACATCTACATCCTCAACTTCCTTACCTTTGTCACTAGAAATGTGCACTGCGAATAACATACAACCTTGCCTGTGACTGCGCTTTTCCTACATAGTTGTTACCATCCTAACTGATATGGCTTTCTTCTTTCCCTGTAAGACTTTTGGTTCCCCATTGTCATCAACACACTCAAAGGATTTTCCATAACAATCCACCTTGGTTCTGTGGAGGTGCAACCAATCCATGTCCAACAACATATTGTATAATCTCAACGGTAATACATTCAAATGTTCTACAATAGGCATACCATTCAAATCGAATGAACAAGCTCTTACCCAATGGTCAACTCGCTTCTTTTTACCTGTAGCCAACTACACTAACCAAGATTATACATGCAATTCCTTACTCAAATCACACTTATCCATCAAGTCAAGACTAACATATCTATAATTAGATCCAGGGTCAATCAAAATAGATATAACTTGATCACAAAGCTTATCATCCATCTCAATGATAGATTCTTGATGATCTACATGTTTGTTATCTAATGCTGCATAAATACGAGGAACACTCTGACCAACATCCCCAATAGTCTCTACCTCTTGCGCACTATAAATCTGAGGCCTACCATTGTGATTCTGTGGACAATCTCTCTTGTGATGATCTTTACCACAAGTTCAACACTCTATAGGCTTCCAGCCTGCATCCTTATTCTGCTCTTCTAGTTGAAATCCATATCCTCTATCAGATGCATTGAATTTCTTTGATGGCACTGTATTCTCCTTATTACATGTGCCCTAAGGTCTTACTCACTTCTTGTCCCATTTTCCTTTGTTCTTTGCATTATCTTTCCAATCTGGCTTAGTCTCAAATCTACACTTCGATTGTTCATAGAAATGATTTAGCTTTCGAATGGCCTCCTCCAATGATCTAGGCTCATTGAACTCAATTCTATCTTTGAATGTCATCAATAACCCACTAGTGAATCTCTAAATCTTGGCCTTCTCCTCCTTGAGGTAAGGCACATACCTCAGTAGCTCCAAGAACTTTCTAGTGTACTCACCATTTGTCATAGATCCCATCTTTAGCTCAAAAAATTATTTTTCCCTGTCATCAAAGTATCTCTCTGATAGATACTTCCTATTGAACAATGCTAAAACTCACTCCAAGTCAAGTCTTCCTCATGTATACCTCTAACATTTTTCACATCTTCCCACCAAATGTATGCTTTACATTTGAGACTGAATGTAGCTACTCTAGGTTGTAGGTTTTAATCCCGTACAAAAATTACCTATATACGAATTCTAAAAAATATAAAATAAATAATGGCGAGAGCATAAAACATAAAACAAATATACACACAGATTTTCCCCTGGATACCAAAACCGGGACTACCAGATTGATTTTTCATTATATTCCTTTCAATGTTACAATACATATATATACATCCCAAAGAATCCATATACCCCAATCCATTAACCCTAAATTAGAACGTAACTGTAGTTCCCTTGACTGGATTTACAAAATACCATGGACATAAAACATCATGCCCAAAACCATGTGTGAAATCCATGCACAAAACCATAGGTAGGTCCGCCCACCTAATATAGGGTCCAAAAAAAATTCTCGTGGTGCTGCCCCGTGCCCCATGCAAGGGGGCTACCACCCCCCTGCATACCCCCTATGACCCCCCCACGTGTGGGGTAGTCATGGAAAGAATATAACACACACCCAACATTCTCCCACTTCTTTTATTTTCACAGGAGAGCTTAGTAATTGATCCAGCCCTACAACGCCCATTGTTTCTCTACACCAAGAGAACTTCTCAGTGCTAAGATACTTTGTCAATGCATTTGTAATATTCTTCAAATTTTCCACCTTTACCAACAACACCTTTTTGTCCTCAACCATATCCCTAACAAAGTGATACTGAACATCAATGTGCTTTATCTTTGAATGATAAGAAGGGTTCTTTACCAATAAAATTTCATTTTGGTTGTCACAGTCTATCCTTATAGCTTGTTGTACTAACCCCATACTTGAACACAATCTCAGAAACCAAACTGCTTCTTTGGCATGAGTGGATGTCATGTATTCTGCCTCTGTAGTTGAAAGTGTTACTACAGATTGTCTCTTACTCTTCCAACTAACTGCACCTCCAAATAGGTTAAACATATACCCACTTGTAGATCTTCTCTGATACATATTTCCAGTCTAGTTTACATCAACAAAGCCACGGATGTCCAAAACTCTATCCAATCCTGGTTTTCCTTCGTAGCACAAACCATAATCACTAGTGCCACGCAAATACCTGAAAACCTACTTCATTGTTGTTCAATGCTCCTTCCCTAGTTTTTACATAAACCTGCTCAACATTCCCACTACATGTTCAATGTCTGGTCAAGTACAGACCATTGTATACATTACGCTACCAACTACACTTGCATATGGAACAAGATACATGTCTTCTTCCTCTTCTTATATCTTGGGACACTGTTCAACAAATAACTTTACACCAACAGGAATAGGAACCTTCACTGGTTTACTATCCTGCAAATTAAACCTTTGCAGTATTGTCTTGACATACTTCCTCTAGTTTAACCAAAGCTTCCTCTTCACCCAATCTCGTTTAATTTCCATGCCCAAAATATAGTTTGCAGCACCAGGATATTTCATGTCGAATTTGGAGGACAATTGGGTCTTCAAATCCTGGATAATTTCTTTGTCATTTCCAACCAACAACATATCATCCACATACAAGTGCAGATAAATAACATGGTCACCAATTAATTTAAAATACACACATTGATCTTCTTTTCTTCTCGTGAAGCCAAGTCCCCGTATAAATGTATCAAATTTTTGATACCACATCCTTGGTGATTGTTTTAACCCATAAAGATACATTTTTAACTTGCATACCAGTTCTTTCATAGCCTTCAAGTTGCTTCATGTAGATCTCTTCTTCCAGATCCCCATGAAGAAATGTTGTCTTCACTTCCATCTATTATACCTCAAAATCAAAAGAAGAAACAACAGATAAAAGTAATCTAACAGAAGCTACATTGGCAACAAGAGAAAAAATATCGCCAAAATAAATTCCCTGCACCTAGGAATAACCTTTTTCTACCAACTGAGCTTTGTATTTCTCCACCTTTCCTTATGCATTCGTCTTCTTCTTAAACACCCATTTTCTTCCAATGGGTTTCCTTCCAACCAGAAACTCCACTAGATCCCAAGCCTTATTTTTGTACAAAGATTCCATTTCATCAACCATGGTCTCTTTCCAGAGTTTTCCATCCTCTAAATCTACTATTTCCCTCAGAGTTCTGAGATCATCATCAGTAATAGATAAAGTAAAATTTGAACATAAAAAAGATGGATTATACCTTTCTGGCTTCCTTCTTTCTAGAAATGATATTCTCACAGCTTGATTTTGTGGCTCTTCATCTTCCGATTCCTCTTCTACTATAGAGTCTGTTTCTTCCTCCTTTAGCTCAAACTCTATCTTCTTAGCTTCCTTTGGTAGGACTTCATGTTTAATAACATCTTTTACCTCTCTAAACACCACATCTTGACTGTACAAAACCTTCCTTGTTTCTGGGTTCCAAAGCTTGTAACCTTTTAAACTATCCTTATACCCAATAAAGATGCACCTTTCATATTTACTATCCAACTTTGTTCTTTTCTCCTTTGGAAAATGTACATATACATCACATCCAAATACCCTCAAATGTGAAAGAGAAGGTTTCTTACCAATCCATACCTCTTGTGGATTCTTATCCACCAATGTTGATGAAGGTGATATTTTGACGAGGTAACATGTAGTCTCCACCACCTCTGCCCAGAATTCTTGTCTTGATCCAACACCACTGAGCATGTTTCTTTCCTTTTCCATCAATGTCCTGTTCATTCTTTCTGCAACTCCAGTTTGTTTAGGTGTGTACGGAGTAGTCTTTTATCGTGCTATACCACACTTCTTACAAAACACTTAAAATTCCTTCTTGCAAAAATCTCCATCGCTATCTGTCCTCAGCACCTTTATCTTCTTCTCTGTCTCATTTTCCAGCAAGGCCTTGAATTCTCTAAACCTATCAAAGACTTCAAATTTCTTCCTGGGGAAATATATCCATGTATTCCTTGAGAGGTAATCTATAAATGATACATAGCACACAGATTTACCGAGTGATGGAAACGACATATGTCCAAACACATCACTAGGCACAACCTCTAATATATGTTTTTCCCTCTTAGCACGATAGGGGAAACTCACCCGATTCTTCTTCCCATATACAAAATTTTCACATAACTCAAAATGTAGAGAGAAATTAGACATACCTTCTACCATACCATTACCATGAAGTATTTGAAGGTCCTTCTCTCCAATATGTCCTAGCCTTTAATGCCATAGCATCGTCTTTTCTCTCGAGACCACTAGATTTTCTGCTCCATTTTTAGGAACCACAAAACTGTTGCACCCATCAATAATAATGCTTCCCTTAATCTTGTTGAGAGTTCCAATCCAAACTCCCTACATCAATACCAATGCTTCCCGAACCATCTTGCAGGTATCTTTCTTGAACACTATTTTTACACCTGCATCATCTAGCTTGCTTACAAAAATCAAATTTTTGTCCAATGTAGGAATATGTAGAACACCCGGAAGTGTTCTAATCCTTCCACCTTGCAACTTCAAATTGACTTTCCGCAATTGAAAATTCTAGCCTTCCTGTCATCCCCTAAGCCATCACATTTCTCATACTCATAGAACCACTCCCTATTGGGAGTGAAGTGAAAGGATGCACCTGAGTCAATCAACCATGCCTCATGATGTATGTGTGTACTTGAAGAAGAAGCCAAGTACGCATCCCTACCTTCATCTGAGGTGGTTTTCTCCTCTGCAGAAGGAGCATTATTAGATCCATTTCTTGTCTCAGGAGATTTATATTTACAATCCCTTTTGAAGTGCGCTTCCTTTCTTCATTTCTAGCACATCTTTATAAGTTTTTCTGGAGATTTAGATCTCCCATTCAAGGACTTTTTTTTTTCTGTTCAAGGATCATTCTTGTACAGACAAGGCACCACCATTCTGGTCCTCCATATTTTTCCATCTCAACTCCTCCGACAACAAGGATGAGACTATTTCATCAAACTTCAAGGCAGTTGCATTCCTACCTATTGCAATAACTAGACTATCCCACAAATCTGGTAGAGAACATAACAAAATGATGCACTTATCTTCATCTGAAATTTTAATATCAACAGATAATAATTGTCTGTCCATAGTATTAAATGCGTTCAGATGCTCTGTCACCGAGTCTCCATATTTCTTCCTTAGGTTATACAATTTTTTCCGTAGGAACAGTTTATTCACCAGAGATTTAGATTGGTACAAAGTCCCTAACTTGTCCCACAAACCCTTCACCGAAGCTTCCCCTGATACATTCAACAATACTGAATCTGAGACACACAATCGTATTGTGCTCTTTGCCTTCCAAATCAACTTCACTTAGTCTTTAGTTGACATTGTTGTTGGTTTATCACCTAGAACCACCGTGATCCATTGATATTTATCTACCAGTAAATTCTCCATTTTGAGTTTCCACAACTCAAAACTCTAACCATTAAATTTCTCTATCTCTATTATTCCACTCTTCACCATCTTCTTTCACCACAAGAATCGATTGCGTAGATATCCCACTGAATAGGGTCTACCATAGGCCCGAGAAAAACCCCTTAGCAGCAAAGGCGTCTCCTTGAAGCCAAAACAACTATGATACCAAATGTAGGTTTTAAACCCGTACATAAATTACAGAAATTACCTACATAGTAATTCTAAAAAACAAAAAATAAACGATGGCGAGAGAATAAAACATAAAATAGATATACACAAATATTTTCCCTTGGATCCCAAAACCAAGACTACCAGATTGATTTTTCATTATATTCATTTTAATGTTACAATACATATATATACATTCCAAAGCATCCATTAACCTTGGATTAGAACATAACCATAGTTCCCTTGACCGGATCTAAAAAAATACCATGGACAGAAAACCATGTGTGAAATCCATGCATAAAACCATAGGTAGGTCTGCCCACCTAATATAGGGTCCAAAAAACGTTTCCCATGGCGCAACCCTAGATCCTGTGTAGGGGGGCTATGACCCCCTACATATGCCCCTGTGATCCCCCTACTGCACCCGACGCAACGTAAAAGGGGCGTTACCACCCCCCCATAACCCCCCCACACGTGGGGTAGTCGTGGAAAGAATATAATACACACCCAAAATGCCTTTCATGCTCTCTTCATGGAAAATTTTAGGGGCTAATATTCACCAGTGGGCTAATTTTCCATGATTTTTCCAAAAGAAAGATTCACAAATTTCCTTTCTCTATAAAAATGATTTACCCAAATTTTGCAATATAAAATAATTTTACCTTAAAAATCACCAACATTATATAGAGAGTATATATAAAATCATTATAAATTTGAATAATTTTACAAATATATCAATAAACATTTTACAGTTTTCATATTAGGGACTAGTGAGATTCGCCAATGTTTTTAAACTTCAGATAATTTTCCATCCTTAAAACATTCCCTAGTTCTCTGAATAGTCATGCAACATGAAGAACTTCCTCGTGCCAAGCAACCATGCCTCTTCATCCTGTGATTTCTTCACCTTTGCATGAAATGTAGGTTTTTTTGCTTTCTTAAACTCATCTCGCAAGTATCCTCTATCACTCCTATAAGGATGATAACGATGATGACCATAGTGCCTATCAAAACCATAACTAGAATAGTACATGTGTCTATCCCCTCTGCTATCCAGAGAGTCCAACAATTTTCCATCTCTATCTGACCTATGACCACCATGCGACCTACTACCATACGCCCCATTAGTTTTTTACTCTTTCTCATGGCCAACCTGAAGTGGTCCTTGTCACTACAAATCTGACAAACTCTGAAGTATGATGGCATTTATCTCTTCTAGGTTCTTTTGTGGCTGTATGATTCTGTCATTGTCTACCTTACAACTCTCTATTTCTTCCTTTAATATTCTCAATGTATCTGCCAGATCAGAAGAATTCCCAACACCATATTGCTCATTTGATTCAAAGGGAGAATCTTTGTAGTCTACCATCTTGCTAGCCATTTCATATTTCTTCCTGCAAGGTATATCATGTCAGCTAAACTAAATCACAATAAAATAATGCACCTTAGTATAGATACATGTATAAAATAATCATCACAACATATAGAACATAGCACATAAGCATATAACCATGCAACCATAATTCTAGTTAGGGTCCAGTGATCAATGCATGATCTTATCAACAACGCATACCACGACCTCATTCATGACAACCACCATTATACCATTGTACACTTGACCACATGCAAACATTGAAATGCATGACTAATGCATAATCCACCACCCACACACGCATAAACACATAATATCAACCATAAATGAACAATACTTGTAATGAAACTTACAAGAATGATACACGAAACCAAGCATACACGAATGTAAACCAAGCATAAAATAATGTAAACAAGCACACAAGAAAGATAAATGTAAGTGACATATAATGATATGTAACCAGTCATACACTCATGATAATGCATCCCACAATAACACCATCAACTTTCTCATGGTGACATCACTACAAACATGATCAACACCCTGCAAATGCAACAAGCATATGGAATAAAAGCATAAGAGACACACATGCAACCGACACGAATGCATGAACAAAACACCCAACCCATCTAGTCCGAGGGGTGAACCATGCTCTGATACCACTATGTAACACCCTCCTCCCACATCTACCCAAGTAAT
>APFE030454480.1:0-12588 GCA_000404065.3 Pinus taeda | reverse complement strand
CACATGGTGCAACAAGGTCACATGGTGCAACAATGATACATGGGACAACAAGGTCACATGGTGCAACAATGATACATGGCACAACAAGTATTTGGTGCAGCAAGTACATGGTGCAACAATGGTTCATGGTGGATACATGGGACAACAAGTATATGGTGTTGCAATCATAGCGCAACAATGGTACTTGGGACAACAATGGTACTTGGTGCAGCAAGTACATGGTGGAACAATGATTCTTGGTGGAGCAATGGTACATGGTGCAAAATTGGTACAACAATGGGAGCTGCAAGTACAGTGCAACATAGTGCAATGAAGAGCTCAACAATACAATGATGGGTACAATCATGATTAGTGAAGCATGATGAGATGCAGTATAGTGATGATGGGTGCAACATGGTGCAACACAGTGAGGTGCAACATGATGATGAGGAGCAACAAACTGATAGGTGCAACATGGTGATGGAATCACCTTGGAGAATTAGTTGAAGCAGTATGTCCTCAATTGAGTTCAACCACCTCATGTATCATCTTCTTAAAGATAATCTATGCTCTTATTTAGATAAGTCAAAGTGTTCACTTTTGTTGTAAATGTACTATCTCTCTCTTTGCTGAACTATTGAAGAACATATAAGAAGAATTGACCAAGTGTTTCCCCACATTGGGGTTTGTCCCTGGCTAGCGCCACATCTTGTGTCCTCTTGTCTTGGCGTGTCTTCTGCAATTTATGTTTATATTCTATCTGCAATCTACTATTATGCTGATGTGATTGCTAATCTAGAAAAGATATTGAGCTAACTGTGAAAATTGAAATAAATTGCTCTAAGCATAGAACATACCTAAAATTAACATGCTCCTTGCCAACCAAATTTATTTGCTCACTTGTCCCAGCCATTCCTCCTTCCAATATCCTTCTCACATAAGGACAAGTGGCTTCATCATGCATTTCATCAGAAGGTCTATAATAAGGAATGGAATCATCAACAAGATTAGTAGAATCAAGTGGATTTGGTGGCCTATGTTCATTGGGAGGTCCTCTCTTTTTCCATTTTCACTTCCTCTATTTTGGAATCTCCCAGCTTGATTCCTTTCCATGGCTACCAATCTATTTTGGATGACATTCATTTGATTAGTGTGATTTGCTTCCATAGTCTTGATGAGTTGAGTTAATTCTTTGATGGGGTCATGGGCATTTTCTTCTTTGGCCTTCCCTTCAGAGTCATGAGACTTTGATGGTCCTCTACTGAAACTAGGAATTTCTGACTTTCTTGATTCGTTTCTAGCCTTTTCCATCTTTGAGGCTTTAGCTTGAGCTTCACTCAGATTTGCAGGTTCCTTTCTCCTCAATGCATATGCGGTGTCACCAAAAAAAGCATCCAAATAAGAGCATAAAATAAACTTTTCAGGAGGTTTAACATCATTAGGCATGCTTTTCACCAAGTCATTAATTCTCTTATTAAACTCAACCATAGTTTCCTTCTCATTCTTCTTCATAAAGCTTATAGCGTTGATTAGATGCCTATTCTCTTTCTTCTCTCCAAAATTTTCCATGAAAACATCAATGATATCTTGCATTGAGTTACAAGAGTTAGTAGGTTGCTCAGTGAACCAATCAAGAGCATCCTCTAAGAAAGGACAAAGAGCCTCATCTTTACATCCTCTTCGTTAGTATTGTTACACCACTTGAAAATGCAAACATTGAAATTCTTAACATGTGATGCAACACTAATGGCATTGTTCCTTGAAAAGAAGACAACTTTTCAATAGCCTTGTCAGGGATATTGTGAGGATAGCCATTTATGTTAGTAAAGTCACAAGAAGCAAAAAGATCATTTGTGATGTCTTGATGTACTTTTCCTTGAAAAAGCAAACTTGTATCAGAAATAGCCTCCTGCCCAAGATTAGCAAGAAGTCTACTATGAGAGTGTCTATTTAACCCCACTCTTAAAACCCTTTTAGGCTCAAGAGTGGGGCTAACTAGACCACCTGGATTCCTCCTATTAGAAACTCTTGCAGAATTTGATTTAACTGGAGTTGCCACTTGAGCAGGAATCTAATTCAATGTCCAATATGCAAAAACCAAAAGTTAGTTGATTTCCAGGTACAAGAGGACTTATCCCCAACAGTGGCGCCAAAAGAATGTTGATGCCGCCTAGCACATACACCTAAGTTAGTGTGAGAAAAGCCCTTAACTCCACAAGTTGTGGCTTGGTTGCAAACCTAAGAGATGGTGCTGTCGCCTGTTCCCAACTCTTTCCGTTGAAACTCTCTCCTAGGTAAAGCTAAGGGGGGTCGTCCCTAATGAAAAGTTAGATGAAATGGTGTAAGTTTCTAGGAGATCCTAAGTCAATGGGACTACTTCAAAATTATGAGCAAGCTAAATGAATATGATGAACAATACAAGATATGGGTTCAATAATCAAATAAAGATATTTTCAATGATCATCCACATAATTTCAAAAGATAAACATGTAAAACCAGTGCCTTATGATTGCTTCAATAATAGTAAAGACTTTCTCAAAAATAAATACTCAAAATGAGACACCAAGTAATCCCACAAAATAAATCAATGTTAGATAAAGAGATATCATTTGTAAGAGATAAATTGCACTTCAAAGAAATGCTTTAAGCAAAGATACTATCATTCAAGATTCATAAGCGTGTAAAGTAGCAATTCAAAGGACAATGAGTTGCAAACTGAAATTTAATGAACCAAAGCTATACTTTCATAAGAAAAGTGTAGCACTTGCTAGATGATATACTTCAACAACAAATGACAACTTCAATGGATAATGAGGTTATTCACCACAAGTACATGAGATAAATTTCTGCCCTGCGGGAAAATTAAAAAAATTAAAAAACTAACCCCTAGATCTCTTCAAATTCCACAATTTTTTTTAAGTGATCTAGTATGGTAATATACAATGACTCTAGACACTAGGACTCACCTAAGGCCTTGCCATCAAGCCACACTCCGACTTTGGGGTTATGCTTTGAGGATAAAAGTACCTAATAACTAGCCAAGTAAAAAAACCCTCTTAGAGTAAACTCATTTGATGACAGTGTTCCAAGTTACCTAGGCCTGTTATGTGACTCAATTCATCACACTAGCATCATTTTACATCATCCTTGCAGGGCTTGTGGAATCTGAGTACAACATGAGAAGATGAGAAAAAGAAGTAGAGTTAAAAAACTCTTATGATATAGTAAACTTTGATGGTACATGAAGCCCCTAATACATCCTCGGGCATGGAGTCTGCAAATTTTTTTTAGGTACACTTCAGTGTTCAACAAGCCCATTGCCACATATCTTTCAAAGTTCACTCAAGTTCGGGATGAGCTAGGTGGTGTGGGCGAGACAGTAGCAGAAAAAGACCTTGTGAGTCTTGCGCCTCTTGGACTCCATAAGCCTTGGTTTGGCTGCCAGGATGCAATCAATGGTAAAGAAAATTTTCCTAGTTGGGAAAGGTTTTGGAGTGATTGCGTTCAGGAGGAAATCTAGAGAGGAACGAGAGATGGTAGCTCAGTTTAGCAGAGGCTGAGTACATGACTGCCAGTTTAGTAGTGTGCGAGGCTATTTGAATTTTGGACGAGGATATTGCTTGTGGGACTTTTCAGACAGGGGATGGAGCCTACTGTGATACACCATGATAATCAAAGTTGCATTAAGCTCTCAAGAATCTAGTGTTTTATGATCGCTCCAAGCATATCAAGATTAGGTATCATCATCTCAGAGATTGTGTGTAGAAAGGGATAGTGAAGCTACCGTACATTCCAACAGAGGAGCAGACAACAAATATTTTGACCAAGGCATTGGCAAGAAGCAATGTTATCTATTTCAGAGACAAGTTGGGAGTTGTACAAAATCCCTTCCTTGCTAAGAGGGAGTGTTGAAAATAGTAGCGTGGAAGGTCTTCTTGACTAGTGCCTTTGTCAAGAAAGACCATGGTCAGTGTTTCTTTTAACATGGACGAGTTCATGTAGATGGATGAGTTCATGGAGCAAGGAAATTCATGCATAGAGATTGGAGGGTTAGTTAAGTCGATCTCCAAGTCCCAGTTCAAATTTAGAAGAGGACGAGTGGGAGCTTCAGTTTCTAATTGAGGCAAGGACGAGTTAGAGAACCAATTAGACTCAGTTAACTAGTCAATCACAACTCATGTTCAAAATTTATAACTTGCCAATTTTAGCATGGATTGAATTAATGAAAGGAGGACAAAGGCACAGAGTTTCGTAGTTGTTTTGTGCACAAAGGATTGTGACAAGACACAACTCACAAGATTGTGAGAGAGAGCACAAAGGTTTGTGTGAGAGCTCTTTGCTTTTGGTGTGTGTGGGCTTGAGGAGTAAGAATGCACAAGTTATTGAGCTGATTCGAGCACAGAAATAGGAGCTGCGTCCTAAATAATAGGAGCCCAACTGCGCACAGAAATAGGAGGTCCTAGTGCGCTAGGAAATTGGGCAGTAAGTGCACAAAAGAAGGAGCAAGGATCAAGTGTATGCAGGGTGTTTCAAGCTAGGTTAGCAGTGAGAACAACTGTGTTCTCAAATTGAAATAGAGTGGCTTGTAAGTTGTAAGAGATCTAATTGCTCAAACTCTATCAATAAATAGCTAATACTATAGCAAAGAAGAGGGTTTTCCCAAGAAAAATTATTGTGTCAATTGTGTGACTGTGTTTATTCGCTACTTGTAAGTGTTAAGAAATTTTGTGTCTTGATGAAGAAAAGTTAGTTTCAGACTGTTTATCTAGACAGTTGCAGAATTTCATGGAAAATTAACAAATCAAGGGAGTTTTATTCAGTGTTGCAAACCTCCCGATTTTATCGTCAATTTTTTTGGCTTATTTGATGTTTGCTGATTTTTACCGATATTTTAGTGGTATCTTAATTTTGCTGATGTTTGCCAATTTTTGCCGATATTTTCCCAATTTTTACAATACTTTGGTTTTCCGGACCTTTGCTGATTTTATCCCGATGCCGATGTTTGCAACATTGGTTTTATTTTCCCATATATATTAATTGAAGGCTATTTGATTATGATATTGCCAATGTTGTTTCAATTAAGAATATATTATTAAAAGTGGACGGTTTGAGCATGGAACAAAAAGGTAAATTATCTGTTAAGTTTTGGAAGAATGTAAGGCATGATTATGCAATGAATATCTAGATTTTATTATAAATTATGGAGCACGTTGTTTTCTGGGTTTTAGTAATTTCTGATACAGTTCCATACTAACCAGAATTTTATTTGACTTATTTTAATTGCAGGCTCAAGTTCTGCACAGAAGCTATCCTGTAGAGCCTATAGGACCACTTGCATGTACAAGTGATGGATCTTATCTTGTAGGTGGGGCACCTTCTGGAAAGTTATTCATATGGGAGGTACATTCTCTCAAAACACTAAAATTGTTGATACATCTTCATAAAGTATATGCCTTTGTCCTAAATATTGTGGAATGTTGAGAAGGATATCAGTCAAGTGGCGACATTTTGGACTACAGCTTGGGCAAGTCTGTTTGCCTGAAGAGTCAATAGGATCTAGATTCTATACTCTTATATTTCTAATTGAATTGTATTGTAATTTTAGAGAATTGCATGGTACTCTTAGTTCCCACATCATGACTGTGAGACTATTTTCTTCTAAACTTGTGTGATATACCTTGATTTTGGTCTTCATATAATGTATCCAATGCATCTACTGTAATTAACACCTGTTTTTTGAATAAAGCTTCTTTTTAGTTTCTAATAAAAGCAGTATATACTGGGTTTGAATACAAAAACCAAAAAAGTGTGGACTGGCTGTAGCCAAAACACCCACTCAGAGAGGGTCTAAGTCAAACTGTCCATAAACATATATATGATATGGTGGGTATTTGAGCTCTGTTGCAATATTTTGAAGCCATAATCAAATGCAGCCGTGTGTCTTCAAGTTGAATTATGTATAAGTCATCCTAGCATACATTTTATTGGTTTACCTAGCCATATAATAGTGGTTCTCTCTTGCTTCTCATGTGTGGTGGACTCTTGGGAACTTGGTGATACATTGCATGGAGTTTTTATTGTCACTTATTCGTGGTTGATCATGAAGGCTTGTGCACTTCCAGAACTTTCTAGGATAAAGGAAATATAATTTTTTATGATAAGAGGTTGAGATAGAGACTATGTTTAATAGGAGAAGTTCCCTCACTTCTTTGTGATGGTTAGATTTGGGAGAGCTCTCTCCCTTGGAGCTTAATGCAATATTCCCTGGATGTGCTTGGAGGCTCTGCAACTATCTTCTGAGTGAGGTTGTCTTTCACATTTCTATTGTTGCTTTCGTTTCGCTGGAATGGCTTTTGACATGTGCTCGAGTAAGAACTTGGTATACTCCTTCCATATTCTCCTTCCATATTCATTTTAGGTTATCAATGGAATTTTGTTCATGATTGTATTTTCTTCTTTATTTATGGGTCAATGCACATTAACATAACTCGTGATAGCTGTATTCTCGTTAAGTGTGGCTGTTGTCTACATATGTTACAAGCCTCTGTTTATTTTTGCAATATGGGACATCAAAGATGAGTGCAGTCAACTTGTATTTTTCAGCGATATTGTACTCTTTCAACCTTCAATACAGCCTCGCATTTGAGCCTTGTTATGGCCCCATTCACCCAATGGACTAGGCACTCATCTCTAGTCCTACTACCCATTTTATTTTCTTCAAACTTTACAACCTGTTTTGCTGGAATTTACTTTCTAAACCACCTTGGCACTTTGTTTCTTTAAAATTTTTGCAATCCTAACTAGGAAAGCCTTCCTTGAGCTGGAAGAAACTTGGGGAAATGTTTAATGTTGTGTCTCTCAAAATGGAAATGCTATCAAAAATGTTCCCCACATTTCCATTGTATTTCCACTTGTAGGGGTTTATTTATAGCATGAAAAAGCATGAGTGTTTGTTCCATAAAACTGCTAAATACAAAATGATAAATACATCCCTCAAAACATTAAAAAATGACCATTAATCAAATTTACAATGAATTGAAAGAAATAGAAATCCTAATACCCTTCATTTCCTATAGAAAAATCCCTTTTCTCTTTCATTTCTCACACATTCCAGAACGATAGCCTCTGTACAGTAACAACAAGGGTTTTAAGAGTGTTGGAAACATTGGAAGCAATTTTAAGAGCATTTCCAGCAATAAGGCTCTTGTGGGCTTCATTATTTTTACTGGCCAGCTTTATGTGTTGTTTTTGCATAATATCCTAAGATATAATGTTAATTTGGGATTTTGCATATTGTAATCATCTCTGTAGTTGATACATACATAATCTTTCTATTAGATTGTTTGTTTTTATCATTCTAATTTGCCCCTTTAAAGTGAAAATTGATTATTTTTTATTTATATTTTGTGTACTTTTGAATACCGTGTTCCCCATTACCTAAAATTTTTGGGATTGCATATCCATGCCATACCCATTTCTAAGTTTTTAGCAACTTAGTTTTCAAGTGGTTATTTGGTTTGTATAACCATGGGGATATAGCTATGTTTCAACAGAATGAAATTCTAACTCTCATTTTCTGGCTGAAAATTCTAACACTTACACAAACATATGTTTGGTGTTGGAAAGCACACAACACAGTATTTTGCACTTCTGAATTTTGGTGACATTCACAGTCAATACTGGTCTGGCAGTGCTGTCTGCAGGACTCTGCCCTCAATTCCTTATTGAGTCTGGTTTCTACCATAACATGTGATATGCTCAACAGGTTGCAAGCGGCAGATTGCTTCAACAATGGTCTTCTCACCATAAATCAGTGAACTGTTTGGTGTTTTCGGATGATGATTCTCTTCTAATCTCTGGTGCAGATGATGGTGTAATTCATGTTTGGCCTCTAATTAGGTATTTTTATAGTTTTCTTTTAAAATATGATACGAATATTTCCAGCTAAACTGTGGTAAAGACTTACATAAAGATTTCATACCATGGAATTTATTTAGTGATGGTTTAAACTTGAATTGCATGTAAATTAGCTTGATGCTTACAAGAGATTTCCTTGCAGTATGCTAGATACGGCAGAGGATTCACGAGCAAATGCAGGGCCAAGTTGTTTATATTCTTGGGCTGAACATCGAAACGCAATAACTGATCTGGTACTAAGCACTGGGGGATCTAGTTCAGTTGTGATCTCTTCTTCTTTGGACTGTACATCGAAGGTGCAACTCTTGAATTCAGATCAGCAGTTTGTTTTCCTGGAAACTATAAAGAATTTTTAATGATTGAAAATAAATGAATGAAAAAGCTGATGAACGTAATTATATCTAAATCTCAGGGGGGCTAGGTTTGCATTCTAGTTTTTAATAATTCTGAAATTTCCTTTTATAAAAGACAATCATCAGTGTGTAGAAAGAAATGAACCGAAAATGGATGTGCAAGGTGAACCCTAGCACACTAGCCAAGAGTGCAAACTACAATGAAGAAGAGCTACATATGAAAGATACAAGTTTGGTCAAGTTCACATCTCTAAGAAATGATGTGAATGGTTGGTGTGATTAATAAAATAAAATATTCTCTCCTCCTTTTATATGGAATAGGTGAGGGAGGTCTACAATGACAAAGTGCCCAAGGTCCACAACCATCTCAAGCAACCTAGCTAATAATTATGTGTGAAGCACTCAAGCTCTAAGATGATACATGGATACATGTCAAACTCCTAGGCAAGCATGCCCATCAAGCAGGGGTCCGAAGGTCTCTGACACTGCAAAAAGCCTCACTAGGCACTCTAGGTTAAGGGCAACAATGAGATCAGCCACCACTATCACGTTAGTTGCTGTTCCCATGCTGTTCTGTGGATGGATGTTATGCCCAGAAGGGAGGCTTCCCAATAGGGGTAGGAGACTAAGTAACTCAAGTATTCTTAGGGTAAATATCCTAAAAGGACTCTATTAATTCCGACACCCTAAATTAATATTCGATAAGGTAGGGCTCTAGGTGAAATGAGGTAGTGAGTTCAAAGAACCTATGGCTAGTTCTAGAGGGCTAAGATAAGCCTTGGAGATGCTCAAATAAATTGCAAGCACATGCCACCTTAAATTTAATGTTTGCTATTAGAAATCAGGGCTTAAAATAAAAAGACAATTTATAAGATTGAAAATTTATGACTGCATCCCACAATTAATGATAAACAGTAAACTATCAAAAGTTATTTAATGAGCAAACAAGGGAAAATATTACAACTTTTCAATGGCTGATAATACGAAAACAGTAATTAATTCCGAGACGTTAGCCCTAGAATTATGGCTGAAAAATGAATAAAAATGATATTTTTCCTTTTTCAATTTGAGAGATGCAAAGCCTAATCCTAGGACTATGATATTCAAGGTAATTTATGCTATTTAATGCGGATTTGTCCATAACCTAACCCTAGTTTAGCATTAAAAAGAAGAAAGTTCAAATTTTTTAAAGATTGACACACAAGGACTAGTGCCTTATCAATCTTGGGAATATGGAGTCAAAAAAAGGGTGAGGTCAAAGTTGGATGACCTTGGTTGGAGCAAGTAACAGAGAGAAAGCCTCTCAGTCAAGTCCTAGCAGTTTTCAATGAGTTGGAGATTTAAGGTCAATGAATGCTATTTTAAGTTTCCTTGATGGATTCTAGATGACAAATATTGGGAAGGGGATTTTAGAGCCATAAAATGTTCAACATATCATGAGAACTTCATAGAAATCCTATTTTTACAAATTTGCAAAATGGAAGAAGACACTCACAATAAAATAGAATTCACCATATCGTCACTTCATCAATCCAAGAGAAAATCCTTCCAAGCAAGTTCATCCTTCCCAAGACAATTCACTATCCTTTTGTGATCCATTGCATCCAAGAGTTAAGAAAAACTAGTGCACACTCTCTCACAAGAGAAATAATGAGTGTGTGACAATGATTCTCCTAAATCGACTTCCCTCTATTTATGTGAGGGCAACCAAGTCAATTTAGGGCAAAATCAGGCTAAAAGCATAAAAGATGATATTTTAAGTGTTTAGAAGTTAAGTAGGTCATAGGTTGAGCTAAAAGATAGTTATCTCAATGTTAAAACATAACAAAATGCCTACTTTCAGTCCACACGTGTGAGCAAAAGGCTCTCCAATGGTGACATCATCCTGCAATGGTGAAGATCTCCATCAAGAAGGTGATAAGGATGGGCAAAAGAGTGCTCCTCACTCCAAGTCATCTCCTCATCAATAAATAGATCACAAGCCAACCTAAAAGATATTTATCTCAGCGATAAAACATAACGAAAGGCCTCCTTTTAGCCCACATGTGTGAGAAAGGCTCTTCAAGGGTGACATCATCCTCCAATGGCAATGATCTCCATCAAGAAGTTGCTAAGGATGGGTCAAAAGAGTGCTCCTCACTCGAAGCCATCTCCTCATCAACAAATGTGCATCATCAAGCAAAAACCCTCCTCATCATCATGTCATCATCAAGCAAGCCCCATATCATCACTCTATAAGCCTCATGAGAGTGATGTCATAACCCTAGGGCATGATGTCATCATTCAAAAGGGTGTACCATGCCTTCTAAACGGATATCAAGTCATCATTGTCATCAAATTAGTCTAGAAATAGGGAAACATCCATCAAGAAGGTGCAAGGCCAACCTTTGAGCGACTTGTGGTCTTTGGGATACATCTTCATTCTAGGCAACATCTTGGCCTCAATATCAACTTTTAATCCTTTGGAGGGAAGAAAAGGTGGTCATCATCAATGTTGGATCCATTGTAAGGTCAACGCTCTTCTCTAAGTGTTTTATGTCCTGGTTATTGTGCCCCAAAGTGTCATGAAGTGGGGTTGGACGTATTCTCTAAAGTGTTGGAGAAGTCTCAATCAATCCCTCAAGGGACAACAACTATACCTAGGAGAAAACATCTGAAACATACTCTCAAAATCAAGTGAGATCATCATCATAGGTGAAATAACCATAAGGGTATCACAATGGACCATATTTAATGCCAAAGGCACAAGAGCACTTCACACAAGTATTGTCTTCAAATGCCTTTCTAGCTTAGGTTTTGTAAACAAGTTACCATGCTCAAATAGGGAGGGTTATTCAGAGGCCCTATTAGGTGCTTCCAACCCTAAGGGGAAGAAAAATTCCTAGGCTAACAAATGAATTAGTTGGTGCAAATGGGTAGTGGGATGATGGGGTTTTTACTTCATGGAAGATGGGATAATCTGTGTATCGGCTATAAAATACCATAATTCTTGAGTGTTATAATGTGAAGAGGGAGTAATCATGGGACCTGAGTTACCCCTTTCCTTGGCCTATTTTTCTTTTTCTTGCATAGCTTGGGTCACAAGCTTTTATTTATGCATCAATTACCTATTAAAGATGAAGTGATTTCTTACTCATCAGGGTTGGGATATGAAATTTCTTTTCATTTTGATTTTCTCATGCATTAGCCAGGAACCAGGTGAGGGCTAATGAGGGGGTAGAGCTCAGGCTAGACTTTTGTCCATGTACTTTATTATATCCCACCCAATTTTTTTGCATTTTATCATAATGGCTCATGCTATTTCTTTTCTTTCTGCTGTGTCAACCTCTTAAGGCAAAGTTTCTAGGCTCCTACTAAGGAATGAGGAAATCAGGGAGCCAATACTAGTGACATGTAGCAATCAACCAAAAAATTGGGTTGTGGAAACAAGGGACAATTGGAAAGTGTCAAGTATGGACTACCATGTACACACAACATCAATCAATGCCTCCTATTTGTGCTCCTCCTAGATAGTGGAAAAAAAGGCCTCAAACAAGGTCACATTGGACTAGGGTTTGGGGATAACCACCAAGGTGAAGCATGGGAACAAGAATACAACCAAAAGCGGTCACTCATCCAAATCAACCTGTGATCCATACCAATATGCTCTTAAACATTAAATGAAAGCATTTGATTACATAAATGGTTAATGTATCTTATAATGTATGGCGCACCTTCATCTGATAAGTGAGCTAGATGTCACAAAGAACTAATCGGAGCATAGATGGAGGGCCTTTAAGGCTAGCTATCTATAGATCACACAGGGCTACTGGTTGGCAAGCTGGATAAAATGGGAATTCTTTTTTTTCCTCTTAGGGGTTATCCACTTGGCTCTATATTTGTCTCCATGGCTTGAATGCTATCCCCTAAGCCTTGCACTCCTCTAGATCCACTACACCTCCGTGAACACTCAAACCATGCGTCCATGTAAGAAATGAAGTGATCCCATATCGGCTAGGGCCTAATGATCTACTCCTAATTGCCCCAACACTTCTCCAATGGGGTTTTCCTGCCAAGCAAACAACCAAGCCTTCCATGTGCACCTCATGAAGATTGTTACTTGTTAGTTTTCTAATACCCAACAACTAATTTGAATAGTGTTTTGAGATGCAAGAACCAGAAAACTGAACTGCGAAATTCACTGATCAAATATAGAAAGTATTCTAACAAATTTGCAGTCCTTGTGCAAGCCCCAGAAGTGATGATTGATGCTATGTGATTTATTTCACTAGTTTCAATCCCACTTCTTCACCCCTGTGAGCATCACTCGATGCAATGAGTGCTAAGTGGACTATTCAAA
>APFE030454477.1:8748-20917 GCA_000404065.3 Pinus taeda | reverse complement strand
TTATATAGGGATGAAATAGACTCAACTTCTATTGAATTTAAAAATATTCTTAATAAGAGTAAATTTAACGATGGATATTTATTTTAAAAGCAATTATATCATTTTTAATTTTTTAATTAAATTGATTAATTAAAAAAACATCATATAAACATTCTTTATGCTTTTTTTGGTATGTGGTATTAAGTTATAATATTGTAAGAAAGTAATTCCAAGGTTGAAATTCTCCATAATAAAATGAGGTGAATCTTCATGGTTAAAAATATTGTAAAGCTTTAATTTGTATATCAATTTTTATAATTAATATATTTAATATTATTTCAATTAATTTTTATGATTTTTTAAATTTTTTTCAGTATGAGATTTATTCATGCGGTAAGGTGTTAATGTATCATCTTTTAAGACAAATTTAAGTTGCGAACTTAAAAAAATAATCAAAAATTAACTAAACTATATACTATTTCAAATTTACTATTAATCACAAAAGAATTAAATATATTAAGGTTAAACTATATACATTTAAAAAAACCTTGTGACAAATTTTTTAAACTATGGCGACAGGACCCCATTTTATTCATGGGGATTTTAACCTGTATAGAGGTTTTATTGCAATACCACACAATCTATTGGCTTGTCAATAGCACATGCCTCAAAAAATTAATTAATCATTTGAGAATCAAATATTTTATTATATTTTAATTTAATAACATTTTTTAAAATAAATTAAAAAGAAAAAAATGGTATAACTACATTTGAGATAACTCTCAATCTTGGATCTGACAAATCCTTCCATTTAACTATTAATTGTTCATAATCAAATTAAAATTTTGGAAGTTCTATTCCAAAATAAACACACCCATCGTTTGTGTAATACATAATGTCAAATAGACCTGTAAAAATAGAAATTATCATTTTTTCTAGCTAAGGCTCAATATAAATATTAAATTAGGTTATTCCCCCATTCGCACATTACTAAGGCCCTAAGATGAAACTCCAAAACGCTTTCATAGTGGCTAGACTCTAAGATAGAGCATACTCATTTTAAGCCCATTCATTCATTATGCACACTTACACTTAAAGTATAAACAATGAAGCATAAATCTTGAAAGTTGACACTCATGGGCCATTACTATGCTATATAAAACAAAAACATATGGGAATAGAATAATCAAATTGAAAGGTTTTTCTGATTATGCAAAAAATGATAGAATAGACATTTCATGTTGGTTGGGCTGAAATAACATTTTATTTTATTTTTTATTTCAAAAAGTTTTTTTTATGTAATTTCTTTAGTGTTGTTAGGCTAGTGATAGATCTGATTTTTATAAAATTTATAATTTTGAACACAAAAATAGATCTATTTAGTAGTTGGATATGAAAATATAAAAAATGTGGTTACCATGGAACATGTACTTGATACATTTATATTTGAATGTGAATACAACTAGGTTTGGGCATTTGAATGTTGGGGTACGAAAGTCTCATCCTTCTCTTTGGACAATTATGAATTTCTTCAAAATGCAAACACGTATATATCATTACTTGAAATGTTAAAATCCTCCGGAATTATTCTTTAGAAGTGGATTCAAACTTGTTTATAAGATACTATTCAATCTAACTCATCAGATTAAAAGTTAAGATCAACTATTCATCTTAAAATATAATATAAAGTATGAATTTGAATAAAGTAAATGGGTTCAAAAACAGTTCAACATATTTTATATAATTAAACATATTTAATCTTTAAAATTACTTAAATAATAACTATGCATAATGACAATAAATCATTTGTTAGTTCCACATTAAAAAATAAAACATTTTGAATTCATGTTTATATTTTCAAAAATTAATATAATTATATATAGATTTTTTTATTATTTTCAAGTAATAAAAAAATATGGCATATCTATAATATTAGTTGATTTTTGAACCATATTCAATAATTATAATTATAATTAAAAAAAATAACAAAGATATATGTAAATATATAGTATTTAATTATAAATTGAAAATGAAATATTAAATATTTAATATATTTTAATAGATTATTTTTAAAATTGATGATCTAAGTGTAAATTAAGAGGTTCAAAGTTTAGTCAGCTAGTTGTGACTTAACAGATGTGAAATCATACCAATGAAGATATTTAAAGTTCAATCCCGGAATTGTCATGCAAACAAAAATATCCAAGATTCCGTCCCTAGTTTTGACAAGTCTATGGAGAGGAAAAAAGACTTTAATCCCAAAGGTATAATGGTACCGTAGAGTATATCACATTAGTACAAGATTGACCGAGTTACTACAAAAGAAAATACTTGTCGAATTTAAATTCATAACCAAGTAAGGAGTCTTTTAAAACCATATATGTTGCTAGGTTTGGAAACCTATATTGTACCCATTGTTGGCGATTTGGTGTAAGAGGTAATAAATGGGTTTACAATGCTAAAACTAACTTGCCATGGGTAGTGTAGGTAAATTTAGTTAGATCACAATTACTGTTGATGAATTTAATTAGAACTACTTGTTAGGTATTAAAACTGTCTGTCAAAGTGTCATAATTCACTTTCATTAAGTCTAATTTAAGTTAAGTTTGACTCTAGTCATTTATTAGTTATGTTTCCAATGTAATTTTATTTAAGTGATTTGTAATACTGACTAAAGAAAGTAGTCTGCTCCATATTTTGTTCTCTTCAAATTTTCTTATAGTATCAAAGCTTAAACTACATCAGACTCTTTGACAAAGCATCAGAGATCAGAGTAATCTGCATAAAACTCCTTGAAATAGGAACAACGTAACAAAAAGGTGAGAATAGTAAAGAAGAAGTGAGCCTGCATAAGACTCTTTGAGAGAACAACAGAAGTTTCAAGAAGCCTGAAAAAGCTTGCTAAGAAGTAGGAAAGAGAGCAAGTTCTGAAGAAGGAGGCCGAGAAATTTTTAGAAAACGAACTACATCCACGTTAACGCATTGGAGTAGTTAATCCACTTGCGCTATTAACGTAGCCCATAAATTAATAAAAATCGTTACGTGTTACTAGAATAGATGAGAAAGGAAAAAATTCGGGTTAGTTTCAATCCCTTATATGCTTTTTGCACTAACGCACGTTCTCTTCAATGCAAAGGGCGTTAAGGTACTAAAGTTCCATAATGTGAAAGGTCCTTCGTAAAATTCCGCAACCACCATTCTATCTATAAAGTCAAGAAAGTGTCCGTTGAAGATAAATTACGGTGAAGCAATGTGCACAACGCTGAAGGTTTGAAGTGTCCAACCTATGTGTGAAGATCGGAAACAAATGTGAAAATCCAAAAGGTTAAGAAGGTTAAAACGATAATGGTAGATGTTTAAGATATTTTGAGATATAGAGGTGAAAAAGAAAAAAGATGTCTTGGCATTGACATGCATAAGAGAATATGTGGATGACAACATTCTTCTCCTCATTTCAGATGCTAAGACATCCAAGGAGGCCTGGGATACCCTTAAGAGGGGTTTTGGTGCAAGGGGAACCATTGTAATTGGAAATGAAGGTTGATTTAGAGAAGCATATCTACAACAAGATGAAAATTTGATGAATCCACCAAGAGTAAAAATTTGGTGATTCTAGCAAATAGAGCATGCTCATGAAAGTTTGATGACTCGAGCAACGAAGCTTGTTGATGAAAATTTGTTGAATCCAGCTATAGAATTTTCTCAGGACAATGAAGCTACCAATGGAGCAATCAATGCTATGGTGGATACAACAATTAATATCGTTGATGTAAAATTTGATGAAGGATTGTTGCCTAATGATAAATGGTTGCAGGTGATGCAACAAAAAAATCATATAAACATGATGATATTCAGTGAGAAAATCCCACCTGAATCAGTGGAAGACAATTTGTTTGCAGCGACACAAATTAGTAAAGAAGTCAAAGAGACAAATAAGGTAGCCCACAAAGAGAAAATAGAGACAAAAGTAGAAGGAGAGCTCGAAGTGCAACAAAAGGAAGCTCCCATTACAGAGAAAAAGGAACAAAACCAATGTGGTTTTGCAAATATTTTTAATTCTAATGTTGATTTTCAGTGTGCAGGTAAACAAAACGATTATGAAGAATTAAATTTCCTTGAAGCATGGGTTGCAACACCATGCCTTGAGAAAGTCTGTAGAGTCAATGTGGTTCTGCAAATATTTTTAATTCTAATGTTGATTTTCAGTGTGCAAGTAAACAAAACGATTATGAAGAAGAATTAAATTTCCTTGAAGCATGGCTTGCAACACCATGCCTTGAGAAAGTTTGTAGAGAAGTTGTAGAAGTGAATCTTAAAGACAACATCGATGATGAACAAATTAATGAAATTTTCAGTTAGTTTTGTCCTGAATAAATATTATTCTAGAATTGAGGCTTCTGTGATCCATATCAAATTTATGAGAGATTCTTCAACGTAAATCACATACGAATTCATTTGTTGACGCGTTTCGAACGAACTAGTGTGGTTCATCGTCAGGACAAGTTGAAGAAACAGATCTAGCTTAGCGTGATAAATAGTCTGAGAAGAGTCTCCGATGGCTAATTTTACCAACGACTAATTTTGATTATAGGACCCAAGGTCAAATTTTTAATATATTAATTATTAATTTTTTAATGGAAATTAGTTAAATTAGGTAAAAATAAATAAAATAATTTTAATGTGTATATATATATATTTTCTCAGTAAAACTATTCTATTATATACAAAAACAGAGTACAAATACAAACAAGCTGTCAAAAAGATCCAGCTGCCTGGAAGTAATGGCAACGTGGAACAGCAGCAGTCACAGTAGAAGAGGATGGACCAGACCCATAGTCATTCCCACACAGGGGCGAGAGAAAAAAAACCAATCCCGCACAGGGGAATTCAAAAGCATTTTAACACAGAGTATCCATGTGTAAAAAACCAACCCTGAACACATATAATGCTCTATGGTAGCTTTGACACCATGCCACATTGACACACTAACACAAACATTTTGACACTAAGACATAGCCAAAAATGGAATAAACAAAATCCCATCATTACGGGCTACGCGACCTGAGAAGGAGCAGCATTTAGTCTTCTGGAACCTCCTCCACTATCCTGCACCAGCCATATTCCTCCTTGTCCTGAGCTTGAACCTCCTCCGTTGTTGTCGTGACAAGCTCCATCTTGACGTCCTCCTTCTGGCTAGATGGTCTTTCCGTTACCTTCACCAGATCAGCAGAGGGCGTCTCCATAGCTTTCGTGGTATCAACAAGTGGTGTCATCTCCCTTTGAGCACTGGATTCGCCCTTGTCTTGGGCTTCCTCAATGAATAGCACTGAAACATGGGCGTTGACCCGGGGGCGGTTCAGAGGGCTATTGAAAGTGTAAACTACTGAGCCAAAGAAGGGCGAGGAAGAGGACCCAGGAGAGCTGGCTTCCAGGAATTGGCTCTGCATAAGAAAACTTGTTCCATCAACAAGAGGGCAATAGCAGTGGTAGTGGCAATGATGAGAGGTCTCTGCATCTACAGAAGGGTGCGAGGACCCTCATCGGGTGGAGCCTCGACGGCTGAGCATTCGCTGTCAAGGCCGAACCATAATTTCAGAGCTGGACAGAGCTGAATTGGCTTGCAGAGAACAGAGAGAATCAAAAGTAGGCAGAGGAGTGGACCTATCAGACGGGTGAGGATCCTAAAGGAAGTTCGTATGCCAAACAGACGGACAGAGGCTGAAAATGACTTGAGAATTCAGAATTGAGGGGATGGCCTATGAATTCAAACCAGGGCTTAACCCCAACAGCTCCAGAGGCAGCAGAAGAACCCCTATCCAAACCAGAATTGACATGGTAACTCCCGTGCTGCCACTGTTAATATTGCACCTGCCCTTGCCTCGAAGCGCTCCCGCCATTACTATGGTATTCAAGGGAGCCAAGGAGCCGAGCTCTGTTTCGCAGGCGGGATTGAATGGAGTGTTAATGCTCCTCTGCCACGGTCCTTTGATTCTGAACCAGCGCCGTCGGGAATGTCCCTCTTCCCATGTGTATACAGTGCTTCTGCGCATGGCAAGCAGGTGGCCATCCCTGCTCGCCCGTCCCATCACTTGAATATCAACCATCAGCACCCGCATCTGGGGGGGCGATATCATTTTTGACCAGATGATTGCATTCCTGTGCCTGTTCATGATTCTTTAAAATGTCTGGAGTTCCTATTTGTAGAGTATGCTCATTTTCCACACCGATATTGGCCATGAAGTCAACAACCTTGTTGCCTTCCCTCCTTATGTGATTGAAGGTGATGGCCCTGTTACTGAGAAGCTCCTGCTCCATGTCTTCCAATCTTGCTTCAAGCCTCCAACTAGTGGCTATTTTCTTTGCATGGGAGCCATTTAGGAGGTGTTTAGCCATGTTGATTAGGATCTGGGAATCTCCTTCCACCTCCAGGGGATGGAAGTTGTGATTCCTTGAAAGAAGGAGACCCTGCCATAGACCCTCTAACTCAGACGAGTTATTGGTGTCCCACCCTATGTTTCCATAGTAGATCAGAAGAGGCGAGCCAAAATGATTTCTGAAAATTCCGCCGAAACCTGCAGTTCCAGGATTGCCCTTTGAGGCTCCATCAAAGTTGAGCTTAAAGGAGAGCTTTGGAGGGGCAGTCCAAGAGACTTTTTTAGTGTTGCTGCTTTTAGGGGGGATTTTGTTGTGGAGTTCCTGAGGGAGGTGCATATTCCAATTTTCCCAGATGGCTTTCTCATTGTCTAGAGTCGGAAGATCTTCCATCATCCAGGAGCGGAGCATCAGGGTCTCTTCTAGATTCACACAGAGCTTGCTCCAGATAATTTCTACCGGGGAATATTGATCTTTAAATATTCGCTTGTTCCTTTCTTTTCATATGCTCCATAAGAGAAGCCCAGGGAGAATGCTCCATAAATGGTTGAGGATCTCACTTTTGTATGGATTCATTGGCCAATGTCTCAAGGAATTTGTGATATTGCCCGGAAGCATGCATGTTCTTTGACATCTAAAGCTCGCCTTCTCCCACAACTGATTGGCCAAGGGGCAAGCATCCAAGAGGTGGTGGATTGTTTCCTCTTGAGATTTGCAATTGACACAAATGGAGGGGCCATGATAGTTTCTTCATCTAAGTTTACCCCAGGTGAGAATTCTCTGGTGTCCTACCAGCCAAAGAAAGAAGGAGATTTTAGGCCATGATCCAAGCCCCCAGATTTTGCCCCAAATTGGGTCAGGGGGGTTGGGTCTGTGCACATAATTTTGTAGACTTCAGAAGTGGTAAATGCACCCTTAGGCCTGTATCCCCATTGCAAAATGTCCCTTCCTTCTGAGTATCTAATGCTTCTTTTGCGAAGTTCCTTTTCCAGATCCTCTGTGAATGGGTTTTCCGTGTTTCTGGTGAGCTGGTTACCTTGTTTCCATTTCCTGAAGCCTTGCTCTATCTCCTAAGCCCAGTATTGCCAGATCTTATCCTATTGTTGTTCCTCTCCGATAAAGTTTGGAGGCGGATTTAGATTTCTACTAAGCTTTGGCATTTGGTTCCAGGCATCCATCCAGAATCGTGCAGTTCTTCCATTTCTTACTTCCCAAAAACTATGCTGCTGAATCAACTAGAAGTGTTGTTTGGCCGCATTCCATATTAGAGAGCCTTTGAAATTGGGAATAAATCTGATCAGCTCCTCCTGAGGTTTGTGATTGGCGTATTTGGCCATCCAGATGGCAGCCCACGGTTTTTCCGAGGAAGAGAGCCATTGCCACCAAATTTTGGCACTCATGATAGCATTGTTGTGATTTGGGTCCCTTAAGCCAATGCCTCCTTTTTCCTTGGGCGTGCAGACAGTGGTCCACTTTACCAGTGCCCATTTGCATTTTGTGGCTGAGTTTCCCCAAAGGAAGCCTCTCTGAAGATCCTGTATTCTTTTTAAAACCCATTTGGGCGCCGCTAGGATAGAAAATAAGTAAAGCGGCATAGCCTGTAGTACTGCTTTTATGAGCACCACACGACTAGCCATGTTCAAAGTTTTGTACATCCAAAGGTTAAGACGGGATTCGAGCTTCTCGATGAGAATACTCCAGGAAGAGTGCTTGATGGCCGAGGCTATAAGGGGGGCTCCAAGGTATTTGGAGGGGAGGGTGGCAATGGGGAATCCTAGTATCCAGGCTACAGCATGCTTGACAACAGGCGGGGTGTGGAAGAAAAAGATATGTGACTTGGAATTATTGATGTTGGTTCCTGAGGCCTCAGAGAAGTCATTGAGCAAGGATTTGAAACGGGAGGCTTCCTGGACTGAAGGGTAGCCAAAGAGCATGTTATCATCAACGAATTGTTGATGTGTTATAGCTGGGGAGCTGTGAATGGAGAGACCTTTAAGCTTATTGGAGAGGTGGGTTTGCTTAATGAGATGTCCCAGGCCTTCAGCCATTAAAATGAAGAGGAAGGGGGAAAGGGGGTCACCCTACCTGATTCCTCGAGAGGGGCGAAAGGGCCAAGACGGGATGCCATTCACAAGTATGGAAAAGAAGGAAGAGGTGATAAGACTCATAATCCAACGAGTCCACATAGGAGAGAAACCAAAGGCAATTAACATTTTCTGAATGTAAGTCCAACTGAGTTTATCAAAGGCCTTAGAAAGATCAAGCTTTAGAATCATACCTGCTTGTTTGGAATTCTTGAGAGAGTGTATAATCTCATGCGAGAGGATTATGCCGTCCAATATTTGTCTCCCTTCGACATACCTTGATTGTTCAGGAGAGATGAGCAAGGGTAAGAGGGGCTTTAACCTGTTGGCTATGACCTTGGAGATCACTTTGTATATGACGTTGCATAGAGAAATCGGCCGAAATTTGTCTGAGGTGTTAGATTCCTCCTCTTTTGGTATAAGTGCTATGAAAGTTGAGTTGAGAGACGGTAACAGCCAGTGAAGAGCTCTCGATTCCTCCACCACTTGCCAAACCTCAAGTTTTATCAACTCCCAGAAAGTGTGAAAGAAGGTTGTAGTGAAGCCATCCAGGTCAGGGGCTTTGCCCTCCTTGAGTTGGGACATGGCTGTATCCACCTCCTGAGTCAGAATAGGTCGAAGAAGAAGCTCGTTGTGTTCCTTAGTGATAATCTTTGGCACATTTTGGGTGATTCTTTCTATTGCAGGTCACCTATCTGCATTGGACTCTTGGTGAACGTGCTTGAAGTGATTTAAAAGGTCCTCCTTGATTTCTTCATGTTGTTCTATCCATGCTCCATCTTGCTTCTGAATGAAGGGGATGTTGTTGTGCATTCTTCGTTGTACAGTGGTTCGGTGAAAGAACTTAGTGTTCCGTTCGCCCTCTTTCAGCCATCTGATCCTGGACTTCTGCTTCTGTAAAATCTCCTCCTGCTTTCTCCTCTCTTCTAGCTGTTTGTGTATATGTTGCTCCTTCTCCAGGGTTTCCTCTGTGTGACCTTCTGTGATTACTTGTTGTTGGAGATCTGCCATTTCCGTATGCAAATCCTGTTGCGTTTTGAAGATGTTTCCGAAAGTTTCATGATTCCAGCGCTTTAAATGGTGCTTTAGATTTTTTAGTTTCTATTGGAATTGAAACATTTTGGAGCCCTCTGGTGGGATGAAGGCATTCCAAGTAATTCTGATGAAGTCTTTGAAGTGAGGGTGGGTGAGCCAGAATTCTTCGAAGCAGAAGGGTCTCCCTGTGGCATTGCCCGGTCTCTGCCACTGCAGGGAGATTGGCCAATGATCTGAGCCTGAATGGGGGAGAATTTCCGCAGTTATATCTCCTCCTAAGTGAACCGATTTATCTGATATGAGAAATATGTCAAGTTTAGAAGTGATTTGATACTTCCCTGCTCTTCGATTACTCCAAGTATACTTACCGTTACAAAATTGTAGATCCATTAGAGAGGTGTTATGGATGAAGTCTTTGAAGCAGGTAGTTTCATGTTCCAACCTGTTTCTTCCTCCCAGCTTTTCCTCCAGCATGGTGATCATGTTAAAATCCCCACCAAGGATCCAAAGAGGATGCGCTCTGTTGTTATTCAGTGCCTCTATTATATTGAGGAGAGCTATTTTATTTCCTGCTTCCTGCGGGAAATAGACATTGGAAAGGTGTCCATGTATATTAGTGCCTAAAATGTGGAAGGTGGCCTGGATGAAGTGGTGAGAAGCATGGAAGTCGGAGAGGGGTAGCGCTTTCATGTTCCATGTAATGGCAAGCCCTCCTGATGCTCCTGAGGAATCCTCTACCACCGATTGACATCCTGGCCATGCTTTAGAAAGGATGCTGCCTAGTGTACTGCTATTACACTTGGTTTCTTGAAGAAAACATATTTGCAGCTTTTCCATCTTTATCATATTTTTCAATATTCTAAGTTTCCCTGGGCTATTGAGCCCCCTTAAGTTCCATGAGATGAGCTTCATGATTCACTAATGGTAGAGGGTTTGTAGTACTTTTTCAATTTTGCATACCTGCCTGAGTCCACCAGGATTTTCCCGAATTCTATTGTTCGCTGGAGCTCCGTTCTTCTTCCCCTCTTTTTGAAATCTTTTGGTGGAAGACCACCATCCCAGTGGCTTCCCGGCTGGATGCCTAGCTGTTTCTGCTGATAAGCTCTTGAGATGACCACTTCTAGTTTGTTGAGTTGAAGCTCTGGGATATTATCATAATCCCTCTTTTTGCAGGCTAGTTCTAGTTGTAGAATGTCTAGTCCTTCCATATCTGTGCTTTCTAGTTCTTCATCCGTCTGTTGCACCTGACTATTTTCTGCTGTGGATATATCTAAGCTTTGGGGTTGATCTGGATTTCCATCGACTTCCATGTCATTTTCTTTCTCTGCAGGCTCCTATTGGCTATCTTTGGGGGTGGCTTCGACATCCTTGGGGGTTTGTGACTCAGGAGGAGGGCCCAAAGGAAGGGGGTAGGATGAGGCAGCAATGGGCAAGGCGCTGGGCTTAGTGTTCAAGTTTTGCTCGTCGGAGGCTTGAGATAAAATTTCGAAGCTGTTACTTGTAGAAGGGATAGAGGTGGAGTCTAGCTGAGATTTTTTCCCAGTCGAGGGCTTTTTGTGCACTCGTTTACGGCTGGGCACTTTGGCAAATCCATCCTGCGTTTGAGTGTTGGAGGGGTCAAGAGCTGTAGTCTTGGCATTTAGCGAACAATCTCTGAATAGATGTCCATGAGCTTGACATTTTTGGCAGTGAAAAGGTACATTTTCATAATCCAAGGGTTGAATCCATTCATGGTCATAATGAGAAAGACTTACCGAGTCCGGCAAGGCTTGGTCCAGGCGCATGAAGACGCAGATGCGAGCATAGGAAGTATATCTGCGAAGCTTCGTTTCTTCCACTGCTTTTATGTATTCCCATAGTCCATTGCCTATGTCTTTGAGCAAGCCTTCATCCCAATATTCATTTGGAAGTGAATACATTTTGATCCATACCGGAGCCCAGGTTAGGTCTTCTTTGTCCGGGTTGAATCTTGTTACACAGTCTCTTAGATACAGTCCAGCTGAGTTGAAAAAAAATGGCCCTTCATCCATGATTTTGTACTTGTCTTCCAGGCATAAGAAAATCACTGTAAAGAACCCTTTCGGTCCTAGCTGCAGCATGACGTGGCCTTTGGGTTTCCATTTAGCTGTGATCCATCCATATAGGGCTTTTTCTGTTGGCTAGAACCCTATAAATTTCCGAATGAGGGCGTGATCCCTCATGTATTGGATTCGTTCATCGATTTTGTCCTGGTAGCTCTATTCTTGGCCTTTCTGCAGTGATTGGTTTGCAGGTTTTCGAAGTGATCTTAGGCCTTTCCTCTGGCTTTTCCTTTCTCCCAGGAGTATCTCCTTTCTTGTCTACTTGATGATTTGTTGCTTTGTTCTCACTTTGCTGCAGGATCTCCGTGTTGAGCGCCTCCTCATCGACTGATCTGAAGACGATAGACCCCTCATGCCCTGGTGGCATGGCATTTGCATTGGGGGAGGGCAATGATGCCCCCCCTAGGGGCGTTCATGTGCTCGGCGGTTATACCTCATACTGCCTTGTCGAATGCAGCTGGAGGTCAGGTCCTGGATGGTTGTTGCGCCTGAGCCATCTGCTCCGTTGCAGAGTAAGTTTAGAACCCTAGCAGCAGAGCTCTCTAGTCGGCCGCGTTCGTTTTTCTCTCCCGTCCCCTATTATATATTTTAGCTAATATCTTTTATTGTATATTTTTT
>APFE030454474.1:0-69285 GCA_000404065.3 Pinus taeda | reverse complement strand
GTACCAAGGAGCATCAGGTCCCACTCCATGACCGTTCCGAGGATGTGTTCTGCACTAGGGGTGTGGACCTGGTTTCAGTAGGCTTGCAAAGGATCTCAGAGGACGCCTTGGGCCCCATCACAGCCTACGGTAGACATCTTTTGCAGTTGGGCGAATCACATGAGCTGATAATTTTGAATGGCCTCTCGCGCTTCCCAGAATCCCGTTTCTTCACGTGTAGGCCTCATGGAGGTGGGGCTAGTGTGGTGGATTACGCCTTAACCGGTCGAACACTGCTCCCTTTTATCCGGAATCTCTCTGTATCACCCATCCCCCTAGCCGATCACGCACTGCTTTCACTTTCCCTTCAGTCTGATCCCCCCCGACCAACCCACCCCCCACCCCGCTCCCCGGGTAGAACCATCTTCTGTTTTGAGAAGGGTGACCCCGACATTTTCTCCTCCTCACTTCGACAAATCCTCCCCGACACAATTGACTTCTCCCGTCTCGAGACTGTTTTGGATAAATACCACTGTCTCTCCTCGGCAATCTGGGAGTCGGCGCTTAAATCCTTTCCCCACTCCTTTCGGACCACCTTGACCTCCCGCAAGACAGGAACTTCCCCTATGAACAAATGGTACGATACAGATTGTAAACTCCTCCACCAGGATCTCCGCCAAGCCTTCCACTAGTCCCTTCCCTCATACTCTGCCATCCAAAAGAATTACCGTCGCCTCCTTCGTCACAAAAAACGATAGTTCATCTCCCAACAAAGACGAGAGCTTTCCGCCCTCCTTACCCATTCCCCCAAGCAATTCTGGGGCAAGATCCTCCCCTGTCGCTCTCCTCCTCCCTCCGATCTCGACCCAGTCTCCATGTTCTCACACACCTCCCGTCTCTACGACATTCCCGGACAGTCCCAGATCCAGGTCACATCTCCTCCCCTCTCCTGCCACTTGTTCACTGATAAAGATGTCAGGGAAGCCATCTGGGCGATGAATAGCAGCAAAGCAGCGGACGAGGAAGGATTCCAAGCCGAATTCTTCAAACAAGGTATCCGACCCTTAGTTGGATACTTGGCAGATCTCTTCAACCATGTGGTCCGAGAAGGTTTCCCCCCCATATGGTCCCACCATACTATATATCCCATCCATAAGTCAGGGGATACCTCGGACCCCAACAACTACAGGACAATTATGGTGGGCCATACATTCTCAAAACTCTATACCACTATCCTCCATAGAAAGCTTTTCGGCGACTTTGAAGAAAGAGATCTCAGGGCCAGAGGCCAAGCTGGTTTCAGGCCAGATCATCAGACGATTGACCACATTTTTACACTCCGTGCTGTGATCGAGGAAGCACGCCACCGGTCCTCGAAGGTGTACTGCTGCTTTGTGGACTTCCGAAAGGCTTTTGATTCAGTCTCGAGAGAGGATCTTCTACAGCGACTCAAAGACATCAATACCTCACACTCCCGGCTGACTGCTGTTATGCGTCTTTACGAGTCTGTCCTGGGCCGTCTTCGCACTGTAGGGGGACTATCTGAGTTCATCCGGAGCACGATTGGAGTCAACCAGGGGTGCCCACTCTCCCCCACCCTTTTTGGGATATATATTGATGAGCTCGAAGCTTTTCTGCGAGAACACATACAGGAGTCTGACGGTTGCTATCTTCATCAGGTTTTGATCTATATCTTACTTTTTGCAGATGACATTGCACTCTTATCCTCATCACCAGAAGGGCTCCAGACGCAGCTGGATGCATTAGCACTATTCTGTGATCTCCGGAAATTGACAGTGAACCTGGGTAAGGCAAAAGTAATAGTCTTCAACGGGACGAAGAAGTCTCAGGATCTCCAGTTCCTCTTCAAGGGAGAGACAGTGGAGATTACCAATAGCTACACGTACTTGGGAGTGCAGTTTTCGGGCCCCCGGTTCAGTATGCGGCCAGCTCTGCAACCTCGGATGAATAAGGGGTATGGCTCTCTAGCCATATTAGAGAGACAATGTTTCCGCCATCACTTCCAGGACATCTCGTCAAAGTTGAGCCTTATGGACACCTTGATCCAACCCACGGTCCTGTACGGATCGGAAATTTGGGGCCCTTCCTTGCTTGAGTCAGATTAGGCAACAGTCGAGAGAGTCCAAACCCTTCTCCTCCGACGCATTATCCGTTGCAAGTGTACTATCCCACAACAAATCATACTGGCCGAATTTGGTGCACAGCCCTTCCGCCTTGAGACTGCCTTTAGACTGGTCTCCTTTCTCCACCGAGTTCGGAGCTTCGCAGACACATTGAAAGGACGTGACAGGTACCCTTATCTAGCCTACTGCTCTTTTGAGGCCATCGACCGCACCCAACCAGGAAAAACCAAGTGTTGGTATACAGGGGTCTCAAAGTTCCTCAAGGCAGTGGGACTCCATATAGATCACCTCCCCCCCTTTCGGTATTCCTTGAACGCCCCCAGAGGACTCCCCCCTAGGCAGGAACTAAATAAGATCATCAAGGAAAACATCTACAGGTAGTTTATCCAGGTCACATGGATTGACCCCCTAGGGGGCCTGTGCCCAAAGATGGCTTTCTATGCAGAGCACTTCTTGAGTATCAGATACGGGCTTATAGTTCTCCCCCAGTACACGCTTCGGCATTGGATCGGATCCCCCTCGGGCAATTCAGAGTTGGATCACATAGGCTTCGGGTAGAGACAGACCACCAGATAGAGAGAGTTGACAGGACTTGCCGGCTATGCCATACACAGGAGGTGGAAAACGAATGGCACTTCATCTTCGGTTGTCCGATATATTATGAGATCAGGGGTCGCTACCACTGTCTATTCAGAGGACCACATACCCTATCCAACTTCTTCAGCTACACGGACCAGAGATGCATCGCACTTTATATCCAGGAGACTCTTAAGCATCGGGAGCATATCCTCCAGCCTCCCGTCCGACCCAACACTACTCGTCAGATCACCTCTTTCTTCAGCATACTTCCCTCAACCCGAGGAGTTAAGAGATCAACCACTGAGAGTACTGATCAAGCCGGCTCACACAGATCGACAAACCCTCATTCAGTTAAGAGGAGAAGCCCCTTGCCTACGAGGGCCCAGCAGCAGAACCGTGCCAGGCATCTCCCTGAGAGGCGGCCTAGGACCGTTAGATCACAAAGACAACACAATGGAAGGAAACTAGCACCCACCGTTTCAAACCAGCAAACCTTACTGAACTACCCACAGTTCTCCTCTCTCGACCTCGGATGTTAGGAGTATCGGACTCCCACATTCGCGTCCCCAGGATCTTCTTCACCAGTGATCCTACGACACAGTCTAGAGATCAGTCAGCGTGGTCGGGATCGGAGCTCCATACGCTCTTCCCAACCCGCCTCGTTTTTATTTCCTATCTTTCTTTCAGTATTTGTCTTTCTGAGGAGACCGATTGGTTCTCCTACTGGGCACGACCCCTTATGTAACCGACAGTCCCTTTGACCTACTTTGTGGTCATTCATTGGACATTAATAAAATTATCTTATCTTATCTTATCTTCAATGGTGCTTCAACAATGTCACTGTCTCCCTTATTTTCTCCAATCGCTTTTATTTGTCTCTTTCCCTTCGTAGAGAGTTGGTGTTGTGGGAATTTGGAGACCCAAATTTCTACTCCAGCAACTGATTAAGTATCATATATTTGTTCAATTATTGAACAAATCATTTACTGCATCCTACAACAAATATTGAAACTAATACACTACAACCTTCACCAATTAAATTAAATGCAGAAACAAGAAATTGAGCAAGAAAGAAACACACAACACATGACACCGTTATTTTTGGAAAAATGTCCCCAGAAAAACCCAATGCGGGAAAACCGTTGCAGCAGCTGTCGGTTTCTGTTATTAAGCAGTATTTTCCTGGATACAATTCGTTGGATGCCCAACTAGCGATCCGATATAGAGAGAAACTGGCAAAAAGGTTAGTGAGAGAAATCTCACACTATTATAGGAGATTCGATTTTGATCAGGGGCTTGCTGACTGGGCTTACACTTCCTCTGCGCAACTTCTGCGTCAACCTTACGTAGAATTGCGTCACTCTGGTTGGGCTCTGCATCAATCCCTCTGCTGACCTCTTACTTACTGGAAATTTGATCTCGAGGCCTTCCGGTCTCACACCCCTGACTTCCTGCACTAAATCTCGTCTCTGCCTTGCACTCCCCGGATCTGGAAAGCTTCCTCTGATATACTAGCCTTTCCCCTCACTGCAAGAAATCACCTTGATTGATTCTCTAGAAACTTTTGTGTTTCCCTCTCTGAGAAAATCGATATCTTGATCTCTCTCTGATGTGTTTTCCAAATACCCATCAAAGTCCTTCTTATAATCCTCTAGTTGAGTAATCAATGGCCCATATTAGATTCTAATCAATGGATCAGATCATTTTGCCTCGATCTCCTTCTTCTTCTAGAAGTTTCGCCCTCAGTTTTATTAATACCCTTTAATTATTTTCATTTCCTAAGTTTAGACTTAGGCATCCATTAAAAATAATTAATTATTTTAAAAAAACTGTCTCTGGGTGGAATTTCCCAAAACAATTTCTAGGTATTCTGGAGTACATATCTCCAAGCCTCCCTTCAAATTTTGAGGCTTAGACCACATTCGATGCTACCAGAAATCAACACTCCCTCTTAGCGAGGAGTGAGTTCTATGAAGTGTTTGACCTAGGTGGTTTATCTAGACCCTTTGTGGTCGATCACGTTGTCTTTTGAATACCAGTCTTCAACATAGTCTTCTCTTACATTCCTATTTGACTATCTTTTGGTGACATTAATTTGACACCATGTTGGTCATGTATGACTTGGGTAGGTATACAAGGGTCTTTAGGTGGATCTACCAATACACATGATCTAGGGGAGCCCTAGTTTCATCACTCCTTTCTATATAAAGTGTTTTGTCATGTTATAAAGGTTGCCGCATGTATAGAGAAGTATTGAAAATATCAGTATCGGCAAAATATCAGTGAGGGTCCAAAAAACATCTTATTGGCAATATCGGCGAAAATATCAGCAAAATCTCGGCAAATATCGGCAAATATCAGCAAGTATAAAAAATGATTTTTTCAAATTTTTAAACATAGCCGATATTTTGAAAATATCGCGATATTTTCAAAATATTTTCCAATATTTTGAAAATATCGCAATATTTTCAAAACAGAAAATATCGCAATTTTTTCTCGATGATATATCGTTTTTTTCGAAAATATCGCGATATTTTCGAATATCACTGATATTATCAATAGTGGTATAAAGAAACATTTAACTTATACCCAGGCATGGACCCTCCTCTTATGTTACTGTTATCCACTTAATTTTTCCATTAGAATATTACAATTTATCTTATACCCAAGCATGGACTCCCTTCTTATGTATTTGGCACATTTAAGTGTAGGACTCCTTGAGATTATTAAATAGTTGCTCATGTTGTTTCATATTTCCATCGATTTAAGTTAGGGTTTGTAAGATATGCAAATTTAAGGCACGTGATGGTATATCGCAACTCTTGAAAATAGACTATAATGAATAAGATCATCAGAGGTCTAATAGGCTATGAAGGAGTCAAGCTAGGGTTAAGTAAACAATAGTTTCAAATAGCTGAAAATGCAGAGGTATTTCAAGAATTCTTTCCACACTTTATGCCCTTTCTTTCTTTGCATGGGCATTTCCACCATTTGTCTTTAATGGTGCATCAACAAAGTCACTGCCTCCCTTATTTTCTCCTCTTTCTTTTTTTCATCTCTTGTCCTTCCTAGAGAGTTGGTATCACCTTCACTCCTCAAGGTAACCCTATAAAATTGTGAGGAAATATTCAAATCTAGCTTGTTGGCATCTCCAATATGACTTTCATTTTTATAATGGCGTGGTATAAATAAGCTCTTGTAGTGTATCGCTAGCACTTGTGTAAGTGTAGGTATTGATCATGTTAACCCCTTACCTCTAGGCGCAACTAAAGGATATTTTAACACATTTGATTTTAATCATAATTCACTACTTGAGCCAAAAGTGTTCTCCTTGTTGTATTCATGTATTATATTGGGCCATGGGGAGCCTTAGTTTCATCTCTCCTTTCTATATAAACTGTTTCTCAAGTTATAAAGGTTGCCGCATGTATAGAGAAACATTTATCTTATACCCAGGCATGGACCCTCCTCTTATGTTATTGTTATCCACTTAATTTTTCCATTAGGAATATTACAATGTATCTTATACCTAAGCATGGAATCCCTTCTTCTGTATTTGACACATTTAATTGTAGGAGTCTTTGAGATTATTAAATAGTTGCTCATGTTGTTTCATATTTCCATCGATTTAAGTTAGGGTTTGTAAAATATGCAAATTTAACGCACATGATGGCATATAGCAGCTCTTGAAAATAGCGTATAATGAATAAGATCAGCAAAGTTGCAATAGGCTATGAAGGAGGCAAGCTAGGGTTAAGTAAACAATAGTTTCAAATAGCTAAAAATACACAGGTATTTCAAGAATTCTTCCACCTTTGATGCCTTGTCTTTCTTTGCATGGGCATTTCCACCATTTGTATTTATTGGTGCATCAACAATGTCACTACCTCCCTCATTTTCTCCTCTTTCTTTTGTTCATCTCTGCCCTTCCTAGAGAGTTGGTGTCACCTTCACTCCTCAAGGTAACCCTATAAAATTGTAAGGAAATATTCAAATCTAGCTTGTTGGCCTCTCAAAGATGACTCTCATTTTTATAATGGTGTGGTATAAATAAGCTCTTGTAATGTATTGCAAGCGCTTGTGTAAGTGTAGGTATTGATCATGTTAACCCCTTACCGATAGGCGTAAGTAGAGGATATTTTAACACATTTGATTTTAATCATAATTCACTACTTGATCCAAAAGTGTTGCCCTTGTTGTATTCATGTATTATATTGGGCCATGCTTGAATGAGTTTTGCGAAGTGTTTAACCTAGGTGGTATATCTAGTCCCTTTGTAGTCGATCACATTGTCTTTTGAATACCCATCTTCAATATAGTCCTCTCTTACATTCCTATCTGACTATCTTTTGGTGACATTGATTTGACACCACGTTCGTCGTTTATGACTTGGGTAGGTATGCAAGGGCCTTTCTATGGATCTACCAATACACATGATCTAGGAGAGCCCTAGTTTCATCGTTGCTTTCTATGTAAAGTGTTTCTGATGTTATAAAGGTTGTCGCATGTATAGAAAAAAAATTTTCTTATACCCAAGCATGGACCACCCTCTTATGTATTTGGCACATTTTAGTCTGGCATACCTGGAGATTATTCTATAGTTGTTCATGCAATTTCATATTTCCATTGGTTTAAGTTAGGGTTTGTGAGATATGCAAATTTAAGGCACACGATGGGATATAAGAGCTCTAGCAAATAGCCTATAAGGAATAAGATCATCAAAGGAACAATAGGATATGAATGAGGCAAGCTAGGGTTAATTAAACAATAGTTTCAAATGGCTGAAAATGCATATGAAAACAATAAATACCAAGACACCAGCCCTAATTTTAAGGTTAAAATATTCAATTAATGCTAGATTTTTCCATTTCTTATTTATTAAATGCAATCCCTTCCAATAGGGCAATAACGTATGGACATAAAATTGTGGTTAAATGTATATTTTAAGCTAAACCCAAACCAACCCTAGTTACCATGAAATGAAAGAAGAAAGGAAGATTTATAATCATGAACACCTATTAGTTTAGAGCCTTTATCTAGTTAGGTAATGGAGACAATTAATGAAAGGTCAATGATAGAGGGCCTTTGATGAAGAGGGTGAAAGATTGAATTTCTTCAATTAGAAATGACTAGTGACTTCACTATATGGAATATTTTGATGTCAAAGGATGCATGAATCAAGTTCCTTTGATGGAATCTTGCAAAACAAATTTTACATGCCATGAAGGATCAATATTTCAAGAAAATATATTGCACTTGTTAATATGGCATTCATAGAAGACCTAATTTCAGAAATATAGCATGCAAAATGGAAGAAAATGTGACAATAAACTTACACATTTCCAATAGGAATCAATTCATGAATACCAAAAGTTTGTCCATGCAAAAATCTCCTTCACAAGACAACTTGATCTATAAATCTAAAGTGACTACCCTCTATTTTGTGAGGGTAAATATGTCACTTTTTCATAATTTTACAAGAAAATCCCCAAAAAATTGCTTGAAGTTGTAATGTTTCAAACTAGGAAAAATAGTGCTATGCAAAGCAAACAATAAAAACAACACCATAATATTGAAACATTCAGTGCACACCCATAAAATGTGCAGGAATTACCAACGGCTCACCCATTTTATTATAATATGGGAGAAAAGACAATAATGTGGAAGTGGTTCACTTGGGCTTGCCTCAATGGCAAGCGTGATCAAGGCCAAGTGGTAAATGTGAAGCCGAGATGGCACAAATCACTGGTACAAAGATGCCCTATGCTGCCCTATTGAAACTGTGTTGTCTACTGCGTAGATGCTGTAGGAAACCCCACCTCCGATGCTCATAAAATTCCAGGAAATTAACTCGGGCCTCTCCACCAAATACATAAAACAACCCATGAAGGAATTGGCCAAATTTTGACGTCGAAATTTTGGCTTGAATTCTCCCTAGCTCCTCTAGCTTCTAGCTGAGTTGGCATCCCTATTTGACCCCTATAGATATGTCGAGAAAATTCTGCAAAATTAGCCCCAAGCTCTTCAACCAAAACCCACCAAAACCCAGAAAGTGTTTGGCCTGGTTTTGACCTCGGAAATTCATCCTCCCAAGAGTCACGCCCTCCTCCAATTGTTGAAGTGTACGGCCTGCCTGTAAATCCATAATAAGCCCTCCAAAACACACCAAAATGGCTGAGATAATCTTCCCCGAACTTCCCCTTATCTCTCCCGTCAAATACTCGCTCCACAACTGACCCACGAATCCCCCACGTGTGCCCAATGATCAATTCCTGCACTGGTGCTGAGTGCTGGCAATCACACTGCTCCCAAATGGAAATCTCTAGTTCCCAAAGTCCTCCTAAAGGATATTCTTCCCCTATACTTCCTTCTCCAAAACTCCTTTAGCAATTGCTCCCCGGAAGGCCATTGAATGAACTCCTGCATATTCCACTACTGCATCTTTCTGGAGTACGCAATGACTGAATGATGGCTGCATTGGGAGCTCTAAATATCCACCTGCAATCTCCCAGAATGATAGAAAGAAACCTCACTAGGGTGGCACTCATTGTCCACCGAAGAGAGGGTAAGTTATCCGCTTGGAGAACTCGTGCTAAACAGCGGGTGACCCGGCTACGCAGCTAGAGAAACTAAGAGTGAGTTCAACATGTCCGAAAGATTCCAAATGAGGTTGAACCTCCTCTATTTATAATTCGTTGGCCTCTTTACCCATGTGGGCCCCCTCCAGCTAGAAATTTCACTTTCCCTCCTTAGTCATTCGAACTTCCCTCTAAGATGGTGTGTACTTCCTCATGTGGGTGGCCCCCACGCTATGCCAACAAAACATTTCAGCCTCTTTTCCCTTCGCAAATCTTTCCCAAAAATCACATGGGTCACATGGCCTCCCAAATTGTCAAAATTGTAGAATAAATAAACCTGTAACAATTTAATTTCGGAAGGGACATTACAGAAGTATACAAATATGTTAGCTGATCTTGAGATAGCTCAAAAGCATAATAAAAATGCCAAAATAACCCATACTTGTGGGAATAAAAACTCTCCAAAATGATTAACCTCCAAGAATGATCAATTTGCATCAAGCAAGTGATGAAATTGGTCATAGGTGCCCCTCACTCCAACAAGTCATCAGATTCTAGCCAGGGATATTTATTTCATTTCCTATTTCATTTTCAAGTCTTCCTATTTTATTTTTCTTTGCTCATACTCGCTTGCTGGCATATTGCATACAATAAATCCATGTAACATTGCTTTGAATCAAAGATTGGCGATGAGGGATTTTTTATTAGATTTGGAAATCCTTACATAACCTACTAATCATTCATTGCAATGATGAGCATTAATCTTTTCCATTTTTCTCCTTCTGCCTCTCTCTCCCTATTCAATTTTTGTCTCCTATATTTTTGGTCACCTCACTAGTGATTGGTTCTCTTTAGATTGTTGTCTCAACTAAGGCCCGACTTGAGATAACTTCTTCTTAGATGGCACTGGTTACCATCCTCCTTTCTCCTGTCACTTCCTTTGAATATTGGAATTGGTTGGTACATCCTATAGACTGTAGCTATAGGATTGCGTAATCATCAATCCAGAGTATCCCTCTCTAAAGTTTTTGTTTCTGACATTGCTATTACAACTCTAGTGTCTTCTCCACTTTTCTTTCTTTTTTCTCAGCCTCCTTTCCTTTGCTTTTTCATTCTTCTTCTCTCATTCTTTGAGAAGCAACATATGCATGCTAGATATTTTTGTCCCCATTGATTTTGTTACCCACCAAAAGTGAGTGGCCCATAGGAGAAACTTTTTCCTTATTCATCTCTTTGAACCGATAGCTAGAAGCCCGTGAGAGCCACTAGTAGCCGACGTGACGTGCCATTCAAACCTCTGCCACCTACATCAATGATGTTTTACCTCACTCATCTTCCAAGAGAACAAGTTGGAAGGTGGCCTTCTCATCAAAAGGTACTTTATTTATTATGCAGTCGGTTACTTATGCTTGTTTGTATTTGGGCATTCTTGTATTTGTATCAAGTCTTGTGTACTGTTAGGCCATGTATCAACGTGCCTGTAGTGGGGTCATGATTCATATTGTCTTAAATTCTTACATCAACTTGTGGTGCGTCTATTTGAAAAGGTCTAAGCCAATCAGGATAACCTATTATTGCATCATGCAATCATGTCTCGTGTCAATCGATTGCATGCATTGAGTGATTAATTCGATGTGTAGAACCCAAACTATGTTAAAAAAAATTTAGCAACAAGCCATGAAATATCTAAACATAACCATAACCAAATATAATTGGATTAATAATGAGGCTTGACATATATTATATGCTTCCACCATATAATATTTGAAATTTCCATATGAACTCCCTTTCTAAATTTAAACTCTTGTTGAAACTTACCTCTGCCAAAACTTCGTGCTCCGCTCAATATATGAGATCTCTGCTAGTTTGTTGATGGGTTGTAATGAAACCAAATCATAATATTGTCACAAGACCTCCACATGAAAGAGATTACACTCCATATTCAAAACATGCGCAGCAAAATTATAATGGCTTCAAACCCTTCCAATGAGTTGACAGGACCAGATCTTCGTTACAAATTCATAGCCAAAATTCCACAACGAATAGAAAAAACTCAAAACTAGTTCATTGTTCGATCGAATATGTGTCGCCACTCTCGGAGCCAACGTTTCCATAAGCCATAAGACCATGCCCATATGACCTAGATCCAAGAATCATTGAGTGTCAAAATGCTAATGCCATCGACAATGTCACAACAGCCACATGGCATACTTAGAGGGGGCCACATGTCACCCAAAACACGCTCATTAGATAGCTCAAATTGCCATTTTTGTCTGACAAGTGGTAGCCTCGGGTGGCTCCTCGTTGAAATGCTAACGAATGCACAACTCCATGTGCTTGTGGCCATTGATTTGCCTATCCAATGGGTGAGCTTCAAGAAACTTGCACGATGTTTAACAAATTAATATTTTGGGTTTGGCCCTATAGTTTTTCCTTTTAATTTTGCCCCAATTAATATTAATTTTCAACTGGCCATAACTTCTCACTCGGGAGGATTTTTTCCAAGAAAAATATAGGATTGAAGAGGTATCGATGAGAACTACGCAACCATGCTATTAGTGAGATATTTTGGGCATTTTTTCTTGTTCAAAAACTAAAATAAATTCAAGCACTGTGTTACCACTCAAACTAGTAGGGGACCTAAAGGGGATTCCTAAAGGGGAAATGCTAGGCCAAGGGCAACAAATAGAGACTTAGCCCACTATCACCTCAGCTAAGGCTCCCTTCTATTTACAGACTTTCACTGATGGGAGGAGGCCCAATATATTATGGAGTTGCTGATGAAGGATAAGTCATCAAAATAATGTGGAGTGACCCAAATAATCCCTTTCCCAGAAGAGTTAGAAGGATAAGGCTTGCTTGCTTTCTAAGAAAAGTACAATGTCCTGTAGGGAAATGAAAGGAGAATTCAAGGGTTAGGTTTATGGGATATAACCTATGAAGGAAATTCCCAATCCCTAAAATCCTTATTGTAATTGGTATCCCAGATGGTTCTTGAAGAATTGTCTTTCAAAGGAATTGGCTGGGCTCTGCATCAATCCCTCTGCTGACCTCCTACTTACTGGAAATTTGATCTCGAGGCCTTCTGGTCTCACACCCCCGACTTCTTGCACTGAATCTCGTCTCTGCCTTGCACTCCCCGGATCTGGAAAGCTTCCTCTGATATACTAGCCTTTACCCTTACTGCAAGAAATCACCTTGATTGATTCTCTAGAAACTTTTGCATTGCCCTCTTAGAGAAAATCAATATCTTGATCTCTCTCCGATGTGTTTTCCAAATACCCATCAAAGTCCTTCTTATTATCCTCCAGATGAGTAATCAATGGCCCATATTAGATTCTAGTCAATGGCTCAAATCATTTGGACTCGATCTCCTTCTTCTAGAAGTTTCGCTCTCAGTTTGATTAATACCCTTTAATTATTTTAATTTCCTAAGTTTAGACTTAGGCACCCATTAAAAATAATTAATTATTTTAATAAAATTGCCTTTGAGTGGAATTTCCCAAAACGATTTCTAGGTATTCTGAAATACATGTGTCCAAGCCTCCCTTCAAATTTTGAGGCTTAGAACACATTCAATGCTACCAGAAATCAACACTCCCTCTTAGCGAAGAATGAGTTCTATGAAGTGTTTAACCTAGGTGGTATATCTAGACCCTTTGTGGTCGATTACTTTGTCTTTTGAATACCTGTCTTCAACATAGTCCTTTGTTACATTCCTATTTGAATATCTTTTGGTGACATTAATTTGACACCATGTTGGTCGTTTATGACTTGGGTAGGTATGTAAGGGTCTTTAGGTGGATCTACCAATACACATGATCTAAGGGAGATCTAGTTTCATCACTCCTTTCTATATAAAGTGTTTCTCATGCTATAAAGGTTGCCGCATGTATAGAGAAACATTTAACTTATACCCAGGCATGGACCCTCCTCTAATGCTACTATTATCCACTTAATTTTTCCATTAGAATATTACAATTTATCTTATACCCAAGCATGGACTCCCTTCTTATGTATTTGGCTCATTTAAGTGTAGGACTCTTTGAGATTATTAAACAGTTGCTCATGTTGTTTCATATTTCCATCGATTTAAGTTAGGGTTTGTAAGATATGCAAATTTAAGGCACATGATGGTTACTGGTATATAGCATCTCTTGAAAATAGACTATAATGAATAAGATCAGTAGAGGTCCAACAAGCTATGAAGGAGGCAAGCTAGGGTTAAGTAAACAATAGTTTCAAATAGCTAGAAATACATAGGTATTTCAAGAATTCTTCCGCCTTTGATGCTGTTTCTTTCTTTGCATGGCCATTTCCATTGTTTGTCTTTAATGGTGCATCAACAATGTCACTTCCTCCCTTATTTTCTCCTCTTTCTTTTTTTCATCTCTTGCCCTTCCTAGAGAGTTGGTGTCACCTTCACTCCTCAAGGTAACCCTATAAAATTTTCAGGCAACATTCAAATCTAGCTTGTTGGCATCTCCAAGATGACTCTCATTTTTATAATGGTGTGGTATAAATAATCTCTTGTAATGTATCGCAAGCACTTGTGTAAGTGTAGGTATTGATCATGTTAATCCCTTACCTCTTGGCGTAACTAAAGGATATTTTAACACATTTGATTTTAATCAAAATTCACTACTTGAGCCAAAAGTGTTTTCCTTGTCGTATTCATGTATTATATTGGGCCATGCTTGAATGAGTTCTGTGAAGTGTTTAACCTAGGTGGTATATCTAGGCCCTTTGAGGTCGATCACATTGTCTTTTAAATACCCATCTTCAAGATAGTCCTCTCTTACATTCCTATCTGACTATCTTTTGGTCACATTAATTTGACACCATGTTGGTTTTTTATGACTTGGGTAGGTATGCAAGGGCCTTTAGGTAGATCTACCAATACACATGATCTAGGGGAGCCCTAGTTTCATCACGCCTTTCTATATAAACTATTTCTCATGTTATAAAGGTTGCCACATGTAAAGAGAAACATTTATCTTATACCCATGCATAGACCCTCCTCTTATGTTATTGTTATCCACTTAATTTTTCCATTAGGAATATTACAATTTATCTTATACCCAAGCATGGACTCCCTTCTTATGTTTTTGACGTAGTTAACTGTAGGAATCTTTGAGATTATTAAAGAGTTGCTCATGTTGTTTCATATTTCCATCGATTTAAGTTAGGGTTTGTAAAATATGCAAATTTAAGGCACATCATGGTATATAGAAGCTCTTGAAAATAGCCTATAATGAATAATATTAGCAAAGGTCCAATAGGCTATGAAGGAGGCAAGCTAGGGTTAAGTAAACAATAGTTTCAAATAGCTGAAAATGCACAAGTATTTCAAGAATTCTTCCACCTTTGATGCCCTCTCTTTCTTTGCATGGGCATTTCCACCATTTGTATTTAATGGTGCATCAACAATGTCACTGCCTCGCTCATTTTCTCCTCTTTCTTTTGTTCATCTCTTGCTGTTCCTAGAGAGTTGGTGTCACCTTCACTCCTAAAGGTAACCCTATAAAATTGTAAGGCAATATTCAAATCTAGCTTGTTGGCCTCTCCAAGATGACTCTCACTTTTATATTGGCATGGTATAAATAAGCTCTTGTAATGTATCACAAGCGCTTGTGTAAGTGTAGGTATTGATCATGTTAACCCCTTACCTCTAGGCGTAACTAGAGGATATTTTAACGCATTTCAATTTAATCATAATTCACTACTTGATCCAAAAATGTTGCCCTCATTGTATTCATGTATTATATTGGGCCATCCTTGAATGAGTTCTGTGAAGTGTTTAACCTAGGTGGTATATATCTAGTCCCTTTGCAGTCGATCACATTGTCTTTTGAATACCCATCTTCAAGGTAGTCTTGTCGTACATTCCTATCTGACTATCTTTTGGTGACATTGATTTGACACCATGTTGGTCGTTTATGGCTTGGGTAGGTATGCAAGGGCCTTTAGGTGGATCTACCAAAACACATGATCTAAGGGAGCCCTAATTTCATCACTCCTTTCTATATAAAGTGTTTCTCGTGTTATAAAGGTTGTCACATGTATAGAAAAACATTTTTCTTATACCCAGGCATGGGCCGCCCTCTTATGTATTTGGCACATTTTAGTCTGGGATACTTGGAGAATATTCTATAGTTGTTCATGCAATTTCATATTTCCATTGATTTAAGTTAGGGTTTGTGAGATATGCAGATTTAATGCACACGATGGGATATAAGAGCTCTAGAAAATAGCCTATAAGGAAAAAGATCATCAAAGGAACAATAGGATATGAACGAGGCAAGCTAGGGTTAAGTAAACAATAGTTCAAATGGCTGAAAATGCATATGACAACAATGAATACCAAGACATCAGCCCTAATTTTAAGGTTAAAATATTCAATTAATGCTAGATTTTTCCTTTTATTATTTATTAAATGCAATCCCTTCCAATAGGTCAATAACGTATGGACATAAAATTATGGTTAAATGTATATTTTAAGCTAAACCCAAACCAACCCTAGTTACCATGAAATTAAAGAAGAAAGGAAGATTTATAATCATGAAAACCTATTAGTTTAGAGCCTTTATGTAGTTAGGCAATGGAGACAATTAGTGAAGGGTCAATGACATAGGGCTTTGGATGAAGAGGGTGAAAGATTGAATTTTTTCAATTAGAAATGACGAGTGACTTCACTATATGGAATATTTTGATGTCAAAGGATGCATGAATCAAGTTCCTTTGATGGACTCTTGCAAAACAAATTTTACATGCCACGAAGGATCAAGATTTCAAGAAAATATATTACACTTGTTAATATGGCATTCATAAAAGACCTAATTTTAGAAATTTAGCATGCAAAATGGAAGAAAATGTGACTATAAACTTACACATTTCCAATAGGAATCACTTCATGAATACCAAAGGTCTGTCCATGCAAAAATCTCCTTCACAAGACAATTCAATCTATAATTGATCATATTACGTCCAAAAAGAAAGATAAGAGCTAATGTACCCTCCTCTAGAGAAGAAGTGAGTGAATGATGATCAACAATTGAAAGTGACTCCCCTCTATTTTGTGAGGGTAAATATGTCACTTTTTCATAATTTTACAAAGAAAATCCCAAAAAAAATTGCTTGAAGTTGTACTATTTCAAACTAGGAAAAATAGTGCTATGCGAAGCAAACAATAAAAACAACACCATAATATTGAAACATTCAGTGCACACCCATAAGATGTCCAGGAATAACCAACGGCTGAGCCATTTTATTATACTCTAGGAGAAAATGTTGGATGTGGGATCCCCCCAAGCAGTGAATCGAAGTGTAGAGTTGTGTTTTTGGGTCGTAGAGTAGGAGAAGGCTCTGTAGCTAAGTGCGCAGAGGCCTATTAGTTCGCAACTGAGTGCGCAGACCCTGTAGCTGAGTGCGCAGGGCAGGTCGAGTTTGTAACTGTTGGAAACAGCAATAAAGAGAAGTTTTGCCATATTTTTGTGTATCTTTTCCTGTTTTATGCATTATTGGGTATGAATTACAAGCTTACTGTTTATTTACTGCGCGAACTTATATAAATGTGCTGAGTAAGTGAATATAATACAAGGTATCTGTTTATGAGAAGATAACTAACTGTTATAAGAAGATAACTAACTGCTATAAGAAGATAAGTAAGATGCACGGTGTGACTTAGAGAAAAACTGTAGATCACTGCTCTAGCAGTGCGAAAGCCCCACAGCTCCTGGTTAGGGCTACGCGAAGGTGAATATATCAGGGTGCAAAGGCCTTGCAGGCCAGGGAAGTGCGCAAAGTAACCTGCGCGAAGGTGTTCATAGTTGGACTAAAATCAACTTCTTAGACATCTCAAGGGTGTGGAAACCTGGTGCCAGCATTCCCCCCATACTGCTTCGGGTGAGACCTCAGTTTGTGCTCCGCGGACTGTTGCCAAAAGGGCCAGTAGTACAGGGATTTGTTTGGCTAATTAACTTCCAACCTGGGTTAGGCCCCAACAAGCCAACAAAAAAGTACAATAATGTGGAAGTGGTGCACCTGGGCTTGCCTCAATGGCAAGCGTGATCAAGCCTAGGTGGTCATATGTCGAGCCCAAATGGCACAAATCACTGCTACAATGTTGCCCTGCACTGCCTAGTGAAACTGTGTTGTCTACTGCGCAGATGTTGCTGGAAACCCCACCTCTGATGCTCAAAATATTCTGGGAAATTAACTCGGGCCTCTCCACCAAATACACAGAACAACCCACGAAGGAATTGGCCAAATGTTGATGTAGAAATTTTAGCTCGAATTCTCCCTAGCTCCTATAGCTTCTGGCTGAGTTGGGATCCCTGTTTGACCCCCCAAATCTGCCAGGAAAATTCTGCAAAATTAGCCCCAATCTCCTCAACCAAAACCCATCAAAACCCAAAAAGCGTTGGCCTGGTCTTGACCTCGGAAATTTGTCCTCCCAAGAGTCACGCTCTCCAACAATTGCTGAAGTGTACGACCTGCCTATAAATCCATAATATGTAATATCCCTTTTCAGGGATATCCCTCAAACACAAGCAAACTCCAACCAGAGATGGACTGGGAGGGCGTTTACTAGATATCTCGCCTCTGAAAAGAGGACGAGATCTGGAGGCTACCTGGCCCTTTCCAGACTCTGTCTAAGAGTACAGGAGAAAAACACGCAAGTGGTATAGTAACCGGGAAGCTCAAAGAGATAAAAATAACAATAGTGCAACATACAATAATGTATACATGGAATATAAGGAGATACTCAAGAAACGCAGAGAGAAATGCTAAGCCATTTTATTATACTGAGGAATGGAAAGAGTACAAGAGGTGATCAGAAAGATAGCACCTCAACTTGCACAAGGCAAGTGAAGAAATACACTCAGAATGGTAAAGAAATGGCCTCTCTCTGAACTGCGTCCAAGCTGTCGGAGAACTTTTGCGCTGCTGCTACTACTGGAATCAAGTGAGCATTTGGGGCTGTTCCCCTCCTCAGAAGATGCTGAAACTTTGGAATCAGTCTCTGCTCAATAAACCCAGAAAAGCCCAGAAAGCTTTTCTAAAATAGCTGACCCCCAAAAATCACCCCCTTGAGGATCTACGCTATCCCTCAAGGCTCTGCGCTACCACTGAAGAGAATCCTCCAAAACTCTACCCGAGACTCTGCCAAAATCCACCAATATGCAAGGGCTGATCCCTTGCTCAATCTCCAAGCTCAAATCCTCCACATAAACCCAATCCGGAGCTCCTACCAAAAGAGACTGTGTCCTCCTCTCTCAAGACTGCGCAGTCATCAAAATGCTCAGTTCCTCCTCAACTCCAAAGATCAATCCTCCTGCAAAAGCTGATGAAACTACCTTGCCCGAGCAGGCACTCGAAGCCCCCCGGGGCTAAGGGTGAGATCTCCGAACGGAGACACTCCATGCACTAAAAAGTGCTGCCGATAGGCTAAACAGCCAGCTTGCTCTAAGTCGAAGTGACTAGCTCAAATGAAACATAATTGAATACCAAAATGAGGAGGCTCCTCTCTCCTTTATAGCGTTGGCCTCTCTCAAAACCCTAAGGCCCACCTTCTCCAACGTAGCCTCTCTCTTGCCACGTGCTCCTCTCCATCTGCACAGTCCCTCCAAGTGTCTACGTGGGCCCCCTTCTCTATGTGGTCCTTTGGCCCCCCTTGGCTCTCCTTTTAAGTTACAATGTTGTGCTACTAGGGAGTGACTTTATTCAAAAAGTGAGTTATGTCCCCCTTTCCTCACCTTTTTATTTATAAATCACTATAGAAGGCAAAATTGAGCAAAATCGAATATTCCAATTAGCCATGGCTAATTAGGAATATTACATAATAAGCCCTCCAAATCACACCAAAATGGTTGAGATAATCTTCCCCGAACTTCTCCTTATTTTTCCCGACAAATACTCGCTCCATAACTAACCCACGAATCCCCCACATGTGCCCAGTGACGAATTCCTATGTTGGTCCTGAGTGCTGGCAATCACACTACTCCCAAATGGAAATCTCTAGCTTCCAAAATCGTCTTAAAGGCTAGTCTTCCCTTGTACTTCCTTCTCCAAAACTCCTCCAGCAATTGCTCCCCGGAAGGCCACTGAATGATCTCTTGCGTATTCCACTACTGTGTGTTTCTAGAGTATGCACTGACTGAATGATGGATGCGTTGGGAGCTCTGAATATCCACCTACAATCTTCCAAAATGATAGAAAGAAACCTCACTAGGGTGGCACTCGTGGTCCACCGAAGAGAGGGTGAATTATCCACTTGGAGAACTCGTGCTAAACAACGAGTGGCCCAGCTATGCAACTAGTACAACTAAGAGTGAGTTCATTATGTCCAAAAGATTCCAAATGAGGCTGAGCCTCTTCTATTTATAATTCATGGGCCTCTTTTCCATGTGGTCCCCCTCGAACTAGCAATTTCACTTTCCCTCCTTAGTCATTCGAACTGACCTCTAAGGTGGTGCGTATTTCCTCATGTGGGTGGCCCCCACACTATGCCAACAAAACATTTCAGCCCCTTTTCCCCTCCCAAGTCTTTCCCAAAAATCACATGGGTCCCATGGACTCCCAAATTGTCAAAATTGTAGAATAAATAAACCTATAACAATTTAATTTCGAAAGCATTACAAAAGTATACAAATATGTTAGTTGATCTTGAGATAGCTCAAAAGCATAGTAAGAATGCCAAAATAACCCATACTTGTGGCAATTAAAACTCTCCAAAATGATTAACCTCCAAGAATGATCAATTTGCATCAAGCAAGTGATGAAATGGTTCATAGGTGCCCCTCACTCCAACAAATCATCAAATTCTAGCTAGGGATATTTCTTTCATTTCCTATTTCATTTTTCTTTGTTCATACTCGCTTGCTGGCATATTGCATACAATAAATCCATGTAACATTACCTTGAATCAAAGATTGGGGATGAGGGATTTTTTATTAGATTTGGAAATCCTTACATAACCTACTATTCATTCATAGTAATGATGAGAATTAATCTTTTCCATTTTTCTCCTTCTGCCTCTCCCTCTCTATTCAATTTTTGTCTCCTATATTTTTGGTCACCTCACTAGTGATTGGTTCTCTTTAGATTGTTGTCTCAAGTAGGGCCCGACTTGAGATAACTTCTTCCTAGATGGGACTGGTTACCATGCTCCTTTCTCTTGTCACTTCCTTTAAATACTGGCATTGTTTGGTACATCCTATAGACTGCAGCTATAGGATTGCGTAATTATCAATCCAGAGTATCCCTCCTCTAAAGTTTTGGTTCCTGACATTGCTAGTACAACTTTAGTGTCTTCTCCTCTTTTCTTTCTTTTTTCGCTGCCTCCTTTCCTTTGATTTTTCATTCTTCTACTCTCATTCTTTGAGAAGCAACATACGCGTGCTAGATATTTTTGTCCTCATTGGTACTGTTACCCACCAAAAGTGAGTGGCCCATAGGAGAAACTTTTTCCTTATTCATCTCTTTGAACTAATAGAGGGCAACCCCTGAGAGCCACTAGTAGCCAATGTGATGTGCCATTCATACCTCTGCCACCTACATCAGTCATGTGTTACCTCACTCATCTTCCAAGAGCACATGTTGTAAGGTGTGCTTCTCATCAAAATTTACTTTATTTATTATGCAATCCGGTGCTTATGCTTGTTTATATTTGGGCATTCTTGTATTTGTATCAAGTCTTGTGTACTGTTAGGCCATGTATCCACGTGCCTAGAGTGGGGTCATGATTCATATTATGTTAAATGCTTACATCAACTTATGGTGCGTCTACGTGTCAAGGTCTAAGCCAATCAGGATTCCCTATTATTGCATCGTGCAATCATTTCTCGTGTCAATCGATTGCATTCATTGAGTGATTAATTCGATGTATAGAACCCAGACTATGTTAAAAAAAATTAGCAACAAACCATGAACTATCTGTTGATTTGGGGTAGCATCGGATTTGATCTAGCCACGTAATTTGGTGAAAAGGTTGGGGCACATGAGATCTCCAATACCCAGAAAGGGTTTGGGCAGATTCTAAAAAGATCAAGAGATATTAAAATAATTAATATTTTTAACAGAGTCCCTAAGTCTAAACTTAGGGAAAGTAAAATATTAATATGAATCTCTATTAGAATGGTCCAAAAGACATGGATCAAGCTAGATCTAATCTTAGCCGTTGATTAGGGACTTATCTTGGCCGTTGAGATGTCAACAGGAAAAGTATAAGAGGAGGCTTGAGGGTCACTTGGGGAACACACGAGAGTGATCAGTCATTCTATTCTCTAGAGCGGGGTTTGCTAAGAGAGATAGAATTAGTGATCGGGAGAGCAGTTAAGGGGCATTGAGTACAGAGAGACAAAGAGGAAGAGATACTGCCGGGATAGCAGTAGAGCAGCCAGTGCTCATGCAGGGCCACGCAGAGGCAGCTAAGTGCTGCGCAAAGCACCAGAGGGGCCAGCGTAGCTGACTCAGGGTCTCCTGGGGCCGACGCAAGCCAAGATAGACTAAGAGAGGCTAAAGTAGTCCAAATTGGGCACATGCTGGGGTTTCTGGGGCAATTTGGTGTTGAGTAGCTGCCGAAAGGATTATCCGGGGTTTCAGGTTTCAGCTAGTAGATTTGTCAGAAACCAAGAGGTATTACTGCTAAGGAAATTCTCTCTTGGGTAGGCCAGTTTCGACACCCAGATTGTACTATGATATTGCTTAATAAGAATACCCTCAAATAGTTGCACTGGTTTTCCCGCATTGGATTTTTCCGGGGACATTAGTCCAAAAATAATGGTGTCATATGGTGTGTTTCTTCTTGTTTCTTTTAGTTGTTGATCTGTAATATGTTGAGCATGCACTAGTGTTTATTTTTAGTATTTATGTTGTAAATAACTTGCTAAGGAAAAATAACAAGTAGGTAGGAATGAATCAGATAAAGTGCATGGAGGGCTTCCAACCAAGTAAACTTAGGAACTTCTACATGGCATCAAAGCGTGGTTGCAGATCACAAGAGGACTAAGAGACTACAACCGAGCGGAGCAATAGCAACAGAAAACAGTTGTCCTGAGGTGACAGAAGCTGTTTCTAGCAGCGCAGAAGCCAAGAAGTGATGCAGATCCAACTAGAGCCACACAGAGGAAGCCGGGAGCTGCGCAGAGCCTTAGAGAGGCCAGCGTTTTTGACGCAGAGGGCTAGAGGGCTGATGTAGGGCATCCTAGGGCTGATGTAGACCCATCCGAGGTGACACAGGGCTAGCGTGAGGCAAAGAGGGCCTGACGTAGTTCATAGAGAGGTAGTTGCTGGGGTCTAAAAGGCTATAGGAATATTGCAGAGTGGAGCTGGTGAGGTACTATAGTCAGAATAGTATCTGATGGAGCAGGGCCAGAGGAGTTGTTTCCGAGGGTTTCTAGCCGAGGAACTTGGATCCACAGTGCAGTTGCATAAGATGATCAGAGTAGGGGGCATCTCGACAAGCGACAGAAGGATTTCCAGGAGGGAAATCAGGACTCAAAGGGAGTCCAGAAGAGAAATTCCAGACAGGAAGTAGAGACTCAGGGGAGTCGAACAGAGAACTTCCAGGGGGGAAGTAGAGCAGCATCATGGCACTACACTGGGTAAGATACCAGGATAGACTGGACAGAGCATCAAACTTCGCAGTCTGGAAGGCTAGAATCTTATCAATGCTTGACAGGAATTGTGTCAAGAACTTCACCTTGAAGGTAATAGCTGTCTCAGTCGACCCTAGTGATAATGACAGGTACGAGGAGGCGATGGCGAGGGCCAAGTGCATTATCCTTGACGGGGTCAAGGATCATTTGGTACCACATATAGCCGAGAAGGAAATGACATTTGAGATGTGGGAGGCTCTCAAGAAGTTGTATCAACATACTTCTGTGCAGAGAAGAATGTTGCTCGAGAATCAGATGAAGAAGGGGCAATTGATTGACACCTTCCTCAGAGGACTGAATGAGATCTGAGACTAGTTGACTGCTATAGGTGCAACACCGGATCAGGAGCTGATGGTGAGGACAACCCTGAATGTTGTCTCAGAAGACTGGGAAGTGTTTGTCCAAAGTATACTGGGTAGAGGAACACTTCCACCATGGGACAAGATGTGGGCAACTCTTCGCTAGGATGAGATTAGACGGCAGTCGAAGATAGGTAGCAGCAGCAAGGGGATCAAAGTCAAGCAAGAGGAGGAAGATGTGGCCCTAACATTTGAGGGGAAGCAGGAAAAGCGGAAGAAGAAAGATCTCTCCAAGATCAAGTGCTTCCACTATGGGGAGTTGGGTCATTATGTGACCCAGTGTCCAAGGAAGAAGAGTAAGGGAGAGTCTCCCGAGACTAAGGCAGTGCCAGCACAGGTAGAGAAGGAAGTTTTGACAGACGATGATTGTACCATGAGAGCACACATGCTAGTTGAGCGGAAGTGGGGAGACATCGAGCTATAGTCAAGGGGACTACAGGCGATGAGGGACAGGATTCTCGAGGTACCCAGCCTCTTGGATTAGACCTTGCTACAGGAGCCCCGACGAGGAGTAGCAGGATTGGTTGATGTGGGTAGAGACGAATGCGGATGGAGCGACAAAAGGAGCTACAGTGCAGGAGTCCCGAAACAATGCAAAGCTAGCAAGCTGCAGCAGTGCGAGAGGCACAAGAGTGTTGCACAAGTGCAGGAAGGCACAGAGAGGTGTGCAATGGTGCGAGATGCAGGGAGTTGTTGCAGCAACGCAGAGGTCAGAGAGGGAGCACTTGTCAGCGGCAAAGGGAGCTTCAGCATTAGTGGGCGTTTCTAGCCCAACAAGGAGGTCAGTTGGGAGATCAGTTACTTCTTAGTAATTGAGTTGCAGTGCAACAGTCAGCAACACGATGCAACATGATGGTAGAGGTGCAGTGCAGATGTAGTGTTGGGAGGAAGGACCACCAGCAGCATGGATGCAGAGGGAGTTGTCGTACAGATGCAGTAGTGGGAGTGGCAGAACCATGGGCAACAGTACAGGATGCAGCAGTGCAGAGGATGTTGGGCAACAAGGCTTAACATCAGCATAGGTACCGATGCCGGATGATCAAAGTAATACTCAGTGAGGAGTATTGTTAGAGCACAGTCCTCGCTAAGAGGGAGTGTTGATTTGGGGTAGCATCGGATGTGCTCTAGCCATGAAATTTGGTGGAGAGGTTGGGGCACATGAGATCTCCAATACCTAGAAAAGGTTTGGGCAGATTCTAAACAGATCAAGAGATATTAGAGTAATTAATATTTTTAATGGAGTCCCTAAGTCTAAACTTAGGGAAAATAAAAAATTAATATGTATTAATCTGAATGTGTGTTAGAATGGTCCAAAAGACATGGATCAAGCCAGATCTAATCTTAGCTGTTGATTAGGTACTTAATCTTAGTTGTTGAGATGTCAACAGGAAAGGTATAAGAGGAGGCTTGAGGGTCACTTGGAGAACACACCAGAGTGATCAGTCATTCTATTCTCTAGAGCGGGGTTTCCTAAGAGAGATAGAATCAGTGATTGGGAGAGCAGCTGAGGGGCATTGAGTACAGAGAGACAAAGAGGCAGAGATAGTGTCGGGTGTTGAAGTTTCTAAGTTTACTTAGTTTAGAAACCCTTCATGTACCTTTTTTTGATTTATTTGTACCTATTTGTTATTTTTCTTTAACAAGTTATTTACAAAGTAAATACTGAAAATAAACACCAGTGCATGCTCAACATATTACAGATCAACAAATAAAAGAAACAAGAACAAACACACCACATGACACCATTATTTTTGGACCAATGAACCTGGAAAAACCCAAGGCGGAAAACCGGTGCAGCGATCTGAGGGTTTTCTTATTAAGCAATATCAGAGTACAATTTGGGTGCTGAAACTGGCCTACCCAACAGAGAATTTCCTTAGAAGTAATACCTCTTCGTTTCAGACAAATCTACTGCCTGAAACCCCGAATAATCCTTTCGGAAGCTACTTAGCACCAATCTGCCCCTGAAACCCCAACGTTTGCCCAATCTAGGCCGCGTGGGCCTCTCCTAGCCCAGCGTTGGCCCTGCGTCAACCTCAGGAGGCCCTGCGTCAGCTCTCTGAGCCTCTACGTTAGCTACGCTGGCTGCTCTGGTGGTCTACGCAACACTTAGTTGCCTCTGCGTGGCCCTGCGTAAGCATTGGCTGCTCCTGCGTCTCTCTATCTGGTTGCTATCCCCAAACTATCTCTGCCTCTCTGTCTCTCTATACTCAATGCCCCTCAGTTTCTCTCCCGATCACTAATTCTATCTCTCTTAGCAAACCCTGCTCTAGATAATGGAATGATTGATCATCTGGTGTATCCTCCAAGTGACCCTCAAGCCTCCTCTTATACTTTTCCTGTTGACATCTCAACGACCAAGATTAAGTCCCTAATCAATGGCTAAGATTAGATCTGGCTCGATCCATGTCTTTTGGACCACTCTAACACAGATTCATATTAATACACATTAATATTTTATTTTCCCTAAGTTTAGACTTAGGGACTCCATTAAAAATATTAATTATTTTAATATCTCCTGATTCCTTTAGAATCTGCCCAAACCCTTTCTGGGTATTGGAGATATCATGTGCCCCAACCTATCCACCAAATTTCGTGGCTAGAGCACATCTGATGCCACCCCAAATCAACACCGGGATAGCAAGACAGCAGCTAGTGCTCACGCAGGGCCACACAAAGGCAGCTAAGTGTTGTGCAGAGCACCAGAGGGGCCAGCGTAGCTGACGCAGAGGATCAAAGAGCTGACGCATGGCCTCCTGGGGCTAACGCAGGCCAAGATAGGCTGACGCAGTCCAAATTGGGCAGACGCTAGGGTTTCTGGGGCAGATTGGTGCTGAGTAGCTGCCGGAAGGATTATCCGAGGTTTTAGCCAGTAGATTTGTCAGAAACCGAGGGGTATTACTGCTAAGGAAATTCTCTACTGGGTAGGCCAGTTTCAGCACCCAGATTGTACTATGATATTGCTTAATAAGAAAACCCTCAAATAATTGCATTGGTTTTCCCGCATTGGGTATTTCTGGGGACATTAGTCCAAAAATTATGGTGTCATATGGTGTGTTTGTTCTTGTTTCTTTTAGTGGCTGATCTGTAATATGTTGATCATGCACTAGTTTTTACTTTCAGTATTTACATTGTAAATAACTTGTTAAGGAAAAATAACAAGTAGGTAGGAATAAATCAGATAAAGTGCATGGAGGGTTTCTAACTAAGTAAACTTAGAAACTTCAACACTATCTAAACATAACTATAACCAAATATAACTAGATTAATAATAAGACTCAACCTCTATTATATGCTTCCACCATATAATATTTCCACATGAACTCCCTTTCTAAATTTAAACTCTTGCCAAAACTTACCTCTGCCAAAACTTTGTGCTTCGCTCAATATATGAGATCTCTGCTAGTTTTTTGATGGATTGTAATGAAAACAAATCATAATATTGTCACAAGACCTCCAAATTAGAGAGATTACACTCCATATTCAAAACATGCGCGGCAAAATTTTAATGGCTTCAAACCCTTCCAAAGAGTTCACATGACCAGATCTCCGTTAAAAATTCAGAGCCAAAATTTCACAACGAATAGAAAAAAATCAAAACCACTCCAAACCATGTCATATATTACATTGATTTAAAGCCAAACCATCAGATCATTGTACCGAAATTTTCACAAATAGTTAACATATCAAAATTCATTCATTGTTCGATCGAATATGTGTCATCGCTCCTCCATTGCATTCAACTCGTAATCGCATGACTTGTTATGGTCACATGGTTGTCCCAATTGACCATAAGACCGACTTTTTAAACCTGGAGCCAACGTTTCCATAAGCCATAAGACCATGCCCATATGACCTAGACCTAAGAATCATTGAGTGTCAAAATGCTAATGCCATCGACAATGTCACAACAGCCACGTGGCATACCTAGAGGGGGCCACATGTCATCCAAAACACGCTCATTAGATAGCTGAAATTGCCATTTTTGTCTCACAAGTGGCATTCTCGGGTGGCTCCTCGTCAACATGCTAACATCGTCTACTAATATAACCTTGACACGTGTCATAATCCTATTGGTCTGCTTGGACTGGTTAAACATCAAACATCATTTCCTTCGTCTGACCAATCATTTGCTTCATCTAACCATTAATTTTTTGAGGACTCCATGTGCTTGTGGCCATTGATTTGCCTATCCAATGGTGGATATTCAAGGAACTTGCACGATGTTTAACAAATTAGTATTTTGGGTTTGGCCCTATAGTTTTTCCTTTGAACTTTTTCCCCGATTAATACTAATTTTCAACTATCCATAACTTCTAACCCGGGAGGATTTTTTGTAAGAAATATATAGGATTGAAGAGATATCGATGAGAACTACGCAACCATGCTATTAGTGAGATATTTTGGGCATTTTTTCTTCTTCAAAAACTAAAATAAATTCAAGTACCCTGTTACCGCCCAAACTAGTAGGGGACCTAAAGGGGATTCCTAAAGGGGAAATGCTAGGCCAAGGGCAACAAATGGAGACTTAGCCCACTATCACCTCAGGTAAGGTTCCCTTCTATTTATGAAATTTCACCGATGGCAGGAGACCCGATATATTATGGAGTTCCTGATGAAGGATAAGTTATCAAAATGATGCGGAATGACCCAAATAATCCCTTTCCTGGAAGAGTTAGAAGGATAAGGCTTGGTTGCTTTCGAAGCAAAGTACAATGTCTTCTAGGGAAATGAAAAGGAGGATTCAAGGGTTAGGTTTATGGGATATAACTTATGAAGGAAATTCCCAATCCCTAAAATCCTTATTGTAATTGGTACCCCGGATGGTTTTTGAAGAATTGTCTTTCAAAGGAATTGGGCCACACGTGACCAAGTGGACCCAGTCTAGGATAGGGGGAATGAGTACAACAACCAATGATGTTCTTAACCTAGACAAGGTGGGGAGAGGATCAAAGAAACAATTTTCACTTGAAGGTGTTTGTTTGATCCTATGAGGTACCATCCTTGAGGATGCTAATGCAAAGTTTGATCCCAGAGCTAGGGCTTGGCTTTTCTCCCAAATCCACCGACAAAATGGCTTCAAAATTGGAGAGCTTGAGGAAACACCAACACAAGAGACCTTAGGAGATTGAACTTTTTGGACGGCTAGCTTGTTAGGAAATTGATGCCCTAGGTGCCCTAACTTAGCTAGACCTAGAAGAAGGTGAAAGAATGTGATTTTTGGTGATCACCTTTTGGTAGATCAGTGCCTTAATTAAGCACTTGTTCAATTTTTTGTGTTATTAGCCTTGTCTCAATGTTATTTATCATTTCTGCAAGTTTCATGAAGTCCTAGAAAAAGGCCTAAGTCCTAGGCTTGAAAAAGTGGCTCATAATCTAGGGTCACTGGCATAGAACTGCCTGACAAAGGCCACAATCGCATGGAGACCTTTCTATGGAAGCGATTGGAGGGTCTAAGTCACAGGGATGGCTTGATATAGGAGTGACTGGGGATCTAGTTCAACAAAACATCAAGTTCTCTCAGGGGTTGAACACTTGGAGGGGTTGGTTGGCTCTTGGAGGTTTTGTAGCTCCTTAGGAAGGTCAGTTTGGTTTTGCTTAGTTGATTCCACTTCCCTAACTATACTTGGGGTGTTGAATCGTATCATAGTAATTCTTAATCACATGTTTACCCCAGTGGACCGGTTAGCTTGGGTAAAGGTGGGAGGAGGGTGTCATAACTCTAGCATTGCATGTAAAATTCTTAGGTAAGTGCAGGTATTGTTTTCTTATATTGCATCTTCGCATTTATTTTCATATACTAGCCAATATTCTCTCTCCATGGTAGTTAGGATTGTTTCTATCATACCTTTGCAGAAATAATTCTTATGTGTTTAAGATATTCATGGCATTGAGAAGAATTAGTAACAATTGAGAATATGTGTCATTCCCAGCAAGAAGGTAGGATGGGTAGTCTACGTTGCAGCCCAATAATGAAGTGGGATAGCTTGATTGGCTCATTCTCATTTTGTCTTCCATTCCGCAGCTATGTACTGGTGTTAAGGATTTCTTTCTTCATTGATACCTCACTAGCATCGTCAAAACTCATCCCCTTTAACGTTCCATGTTAGTGTTGCCTCCTGTAGCATTTGTTGTTGTGCTAGTTTTTCTAGATCTCATATTTGTTGGGGCTTCACTAGTCCTCACAACACTTGCACCATATTTAGATACATTTTGTCGTTATTGCCTCCTACATTCATAGGTATTTCAAGAACTCTTCCACTTTTGATGACCTTACTTTCTTTGCATGGGCATTGCCACCATTTGTCTTCAATGGTGCTTCAACAATGTCACTGTCTCCCTTATTTTCTCCAATCACTTTTGTTTGTCTCTTTCCCTTCGTAGAGAGTTGGAGTTGTGAAAATTTGGAGACCCAAATTTCTACTGCAGCAACTGATTAAGTATATTCTATTTGTTTAATTACTGAACAGATTATTTACTGCATCCTACAACAAATATTGAAACTAATACACTGCAACCTTCACTAATTAAATTAAATGTGGAAACAAGAAATTGAGCAAGAAAGAAATACACAACACATGACACCGTTATTTTTGGACAAATGTCCCCTAGAAAAACCCAATGCGGAAAACCGTTGCAGCAGTTGAGGGTTTGCATTATTAAGCAGTAGTTTTCTGGATACAAGTCGTTGGATGCCTAACCGGCTATCCGATACAGAGAGAAATTGGCAAAAAGGTTAGTGGGAGAAATCTCACACTATTCTGCGAGATTCGATTCTGATCAGGGGCTTGCTGACTTGGCCTACGTTGTCTCTGCGCAGCTTCTGCATCAACCCTATGCAGAACTGCATCACTCTGGCTGGGCTCTGCATCAATCCCTCTCCTGACCTCCTACTTATTGGAAATTTGATCTCGAGGCCTTCTGGTCTCACACCCCGACTTCTTGCACTGAATCTCGTCTCTGCCTTGCACAACCCGGATTTGGAAAACTTCCTCTGGTCTACTATCCCTGCCCCTTACTATAAGAAATTACCTTGATCGATTCTCTAGAAACCTTTGCACTGCCCTCTCTGAGGAAATCGATATCTTGATCTCTCTTCGATGTGTTTTCCAAATACCCATCGAAGTCCTTCTTATAATCCTCTAGTTGAGTAATCAATGGCCCATATTAGATTCTATTCAATGGCTCAGATCATTTGGACTCCATCTTCTTCTTCTTTTAGAAGTTTCGCCCTCAGTTTGATTAATACCCTTTAATTATTTTAATTTCCTAAGTTTAGACTTAGGCATCCATTAAAAAAATTAATTATTTTAACAAAAATGTCTCTTGGTGGAATTTCTCAAAACGATTTCTAGGTATTCTGGAATACATGTGTCCAAGCCTCCCTTCAAATTTTGAGTCTTAGAGGACATTTGATGCTACCAAAAATCAACACTCCCTCTTAGCGAGGAATGAGTTCTATGAAGTGTTTGACCTAGGTGGTATATCTAGACCCTTTGTGGTCGATCATGTTGTCTTTTGAATACCCGTCTTCAACATAGTCCTCTCTTACATTCCTATTTGACTATCTTTTGGTGACATTAATTTGACACCATGTTGGTCATTTATGACTTGGGTATGTATGCAAGGGTCTTTAGGTGGATCTTCCAATACACATGATCTAGGTGAGCCCTAGTTTCATCACTCCTTTCTATATAAAGTGTTTATCATGTTATAAAGGTTGATGCATGTATAGAGAAACATTTAACTTATACCCAGGCACCTACATCAGTCATGTATTACCTCACTCATCTTCCAAGAGCACATGTTGGAAGGTGGGCTTCTCATCAAAAGGTACTTTATTTATTATGCAATCGAGTGCTTATGCTTGTTTGTATTTGGGCGTTCTTGTATTTGTATCAAGTCTTGTGTACTGTTAGGCCATGTATCCACGTGCTTGGAGCGGGGTCATGATTCATATTGTGTTAAATGCTTACATCAACTTATGGTGCGTCTATGTGTCAAGGTCTAAGCCAATCAGGATTCCCTATTATTGAATCGTGCAATCATTTCTCGTGTCAATCGATTGCATGCATTGAGTGATTAGTTCAATGTATAGAACCCAGACTATGTTAAAAAAATTTAGCAACAATTCATGAACTATCTAACCATAACCAGAACCAAATATAACTGGATCAATAATGAGACTCGACCTCTATTATATGCTTCCACCATATAATATTTCCATATGAACTCCCTTTCTAAATTTAAACTCTTGCCGAAACTTACCTCTGCCAAAACTTCGTGCTCCACTCAATATATGAGATCTCTGCTAGTTTGCTGATGGGTTGTAATGAAACCAAATCATAATATTGTCACAAGACCTCCACATGAAAGAGATTACACTCCATATTCAAAACATGTGCGGCAAAATTATAATGGCTTCAAACCCTTCCAACGAGTTGACATGACCAGATCTCCATTACGAATTCATAGCCTAAATTCCACAACGAATAGAGAAGAATCAAAACCAGATCATTGTATTGAACTTTTTACAAATAGTTAACATATCAAAACTCGTTTATTGTTTGATTGAATATGTGTTGCCACTCCTCCATTGCATTCAACTCGTAGTTGCATGACTTGTTATGGTCACATGGTTGTCCCAATCGACCATAATATCGACTTTTTAAACTCGGAGCCAACGTTACCATAAGCCATAAGACCATGCCCATATGACCTAGACCCAAGAATCATTGTGTCAAAATGCGAATGCCATCGACAATGTCACAACAACCACATGGCATACCTAGAGGGGGCCACATGTCACCCAAAACTCACTCATTAGATAGTTGAAATTGCCATTTTTGTTTGACAAGTGGCAGCCTCGTAGGTTCCTCATCGACATGCTAACATCATCTACTAATATAACCTTGCCACGTGTTATAATCCTATTGGTCTGCTTGGACTGGTTAAACATCAAGCATCCTTTCCTTCATATGACCTTAATTTCTTGAGGACATAGTGGATTGATCTGAGACTTGCATGGTTTTTAACTATGTTAACTAATGCACAACTGCATGTTCTTGTGGCCATTGATCTGCCTATCCAATGGTGGATTTTCAAGAAACTTGCACGATGTTTAACAAATTAATATTTTGGGTTTGGCCCTATAGTGCTTCCTTTTAATTTTTTCCTCGATTAATACTAATTTTCAACTGGCCATAACTTCTCACCCGGGAGGATTTTTTCTAAGAAAAATATAGGATTGAAGAGGTATCGATGAGAACTACGCAACCATGCTATTAGTGAGATATTTTGGGCATTTTTTTCTTCAAAAACTAAAATAAATTTAAGCACCCTGTTACCGCTCAAACTAGTAGGGGACCTAGAGGGGATTCCTAATGGGGAAATGCTAGGCCAAGGGCAACAAATGGAGACTTAGCCCACTGTCACCTCAGCTAAGGCTCCCTTCTATTTACGTACTGTCACCGATGGGAGGAGACCCGACATATTATGGAGTCCCTGATGAAGGACAAGTCATCAAAATGATGTGGAGTGACCCAAATAATCCCTTTCTTGGAAGAGTTAGAAGGATAAGGCTTGGTTGCTTTCGAAGCAAAGTACAATGTCTTCTAGGGAAATGAAAAGGAGGATTCAAGGGTTAGGTTTATGGGATATAACTTATGAAGGAAATTCCAAATCCCTAAAATCCTTATTGTAATTGGTACCCCAGATGGTTTTTGAAGGATTGTCTTTCAAAGGAATTAGGCCACACGTGACCAAGTGGACCCGATCTAGGATAGGAGGAATGAGTACAACAACCAATGATGTTCTTAACCTAGACAAGGTGGGGAGAGGATCAAAGAAACAATTTTCACTTGAAGTTGTTGGTTTGATCCTATGAGGTACCATCCTTGAGGATGCTAATGCAAAGTTTGATCCTAGAGCTAGGGCTTGGCTTTTCTCCCAAATCCACCAACGGAATGGCTTCAAAATTGGAGGAGAGCTTGAGGAAAAACCAGCAGAGGAGACCTTAGGAGATTGAACTTTTTGGAGGGCTAGCTTGTCGGTAAATTGATGCCCTAGGTGCCCCAACTTAGCTGGACCTAGAAGAAGGTGAAAGAATGTGATTTTTGGTGATCACCTTTTGGTGGATTAGTGCCTTAATCAAGCCCTTCTCAATTTTTTGTGTTAGTAGCCTTGTCTCAATGTTATTTATCATTTCTGGAAGTTTCATGAGGTTCTAGGCAGAGGCCTGAGTCCTAGCCCTAAAAAAGTGGAGTTATCTACTGATGATGGATGGGAATTCCACCTACAGAGTTCAGGCCGAAACGCAACCCCTTGACTAGAATGCAGGAGTGGTGCGACCCGATTTTAGGGGCGTGGACGAGGCCGAGGTGGAGGACCTGGAAGAGGTCGCAGACAGTTGATATGTTACAATTGCAGGGGGGGCAGGACATTATGCCCATGATTGTACGAATCTAACGCATCCATCATGCTTGTATTGTACATTGTTTGATCATGAGACAGAGGATTGTCCCACACTGATGGCAAGGTTGTGCGACAAGGGGGCGCTCCAATCTCCCCCGACTCAAACCTGCAAATGATGAGGTCTTAGTCGCGTGAGGAAGACCCTAACGTGAACATTGTTCTCTGAAGTGGAATTACGACAGGGGATAATAAAGGCAAGCAGCTTGAAGATAGTACTTGGGTTCGCGAGGCTTCGACGAAAGAACCAGAGTTTGATTTGGAGCGTGCTAAGGAAACTTTCATGGAAGCTAGGAAGAGCTTCGCTGATGCCTCCACTTTAGGAAGCAAAGACAGATCGGAGTCAGAAATGGACCCATCAATGTTCACGACGTTCCTAGAAATATGCATGAAGCTAATGCGCGACAACAAGGCTATAAAGGGATTGCAGGAACTCATAAATAGATGTATTGGGACTGCACTAGGATCACTGCGTGTAGTCCAGAATATTGGAAAGCATGCGACGAGGATGGAAAGAGAAATGAGATTGACCACACAGATTGGAGAATATGAGATGGACCAAGTGATTCTGGATTTAGGATTGGATGTGAACGTTCTACCGAAGCAGACATGGGAGCGCATGGGAAGGCCTACGCTACAATGGTCTCCTATCCAGTTGCGAATGGCGAACCAGCAAGAGATAATACCTATGGGGAGATTGTAGGGAATCACCATGGATATTGAAGGAGCAAGCACGCTAGCAGATTTTGAAGTGATAGAGATTGTTGATGATAGCAACCCCTACCCTGCGTTATTAGGAATAGATTGGGCCACTCACATGAACAGGGTGATAAATCTGAAGAAGCGCAAGATGATTTTTGAGAAAAAGTCTCTGCGCGTAGTCATACCTTTGGACCTTACAGAAGGATTGTGCTACACAGAGCCAGTGCGCGACTATAAAAACGACGACGATTTATACTGCATCTACAAAATAACCACGCGAGAGCAAGACTGGGTAAATCCCACCGCGGATGGATGAATCTCATGGGAGCGTGAAAGCTCATGTACATCAGATTTGGATGAAGAAGTCTGGAAAGAACGCGTGTGCATAAGATTACCCACGCTGAAGCCTTTAATGGAGTGTGCGAAGCACTGAACATGGTATATAATGCACAACAGAGTGATTGGGACCTGCGCGTCCCAGCAATTCTTTGGGCTTATAGGACAACAACACCTTCTACGTTGGCCTATGGAACAAACAGTGTAGTTCCAATAGCGCACAGTAAGCCTAGTCCGCGCATAGCAGCACCAGTAGATATGACAGTTCGCGGAACCTTGGAAGAAGGGATCGCGCAGTTGAATGAAGCAGAACGCTTGGGACCTGAGGAAGAAATCCAACAAGGTGATCTTGGGCTCGAAGAACTTATGAAAGAAAGGGTGTGAATAAGGGAGAAAAGTGCTCTGATGGAAGGGAAAGTCAAGAAGCTCCAAGAAGAAATAACAAAGGATTTTCTCGATAAGAAAATCAGGATGATAAAACATGGTGCGCACAATTACAGTGATGAATTTGGGAACTACCGCCAAGAGTTGATCAGCCTGATGCCTTGGATTAGATCGCATATTACCAAAGGGATCACCCATGGTGGCGCACTGCAGATGGTAAAGTGCGCGACGTAGCCAGTAACAATAAAAGGTGGATGTTTTCTAGGAAAAGTGATGGATGACTGGTTGAAACCCTATACAGGTGGCGCAGCCACCTGACTAGCCGTGGGAAGTACATTCTTAGCTCTCCCGGCAGTTAGAAGGACGCGGGACTATAAACTACCCTACCAAGAAGTGGAACGAACTGCCTTATATAGCAACAGGTGATGTGATCTTCAATGTGCTTTTGACGTGACCGTCGAAGTGGCACGCTCTGGACATCTATACGCTGGAAAAATCTATTGCGTAGAAGAAGGAGGAGGCAAAATTGCGCATGGCGCAGTTAGCGGAAAAGAGAAGGAAGGAAGCAGTAGCAACAAAAGCACAGGAGGCACGGGACACTGCGTAGACAGTAGCAGAACAGAAAAAGGCCACAGCAGCAGCAACACAAAAGGCAGCAGAGAAGGCGCGTGAGGGCCAGAAGTCGCCTTCGCCTTAGCAAGAGATAGAGATGAAAATAGAGGAAGAAGAGGGCGACACGGACCCACAAATAACGTCAACACAATTGAAGCGCTAGCGCCCGAGCGAGCAGACGAGGAGAAGGTAAAAGCGTCCAAGTTGTATATCAACCTGATCACCCTTACTAAGGGGGATCTACATGATATAGGCGAAACAATGCGCGATGTCACCACAAAGGCCCTCCAGAACTTCGCGGAGGAGAATCAAATTGTGTTGGGGGCCCTCCAAGCACAAATTTAGGAGTTGTAGTTGCGCACTCCTCAGGCTAGTACCCTCTCGACCAATGTGGAAAAAGACGAAGTCAGGATTAAATTGGCAAGGGTCCAAAAGTTGAAAAAGTCGTTAAAGTCGGGAGTTTTTCGAAAAAGTCGGCAAAATTAAAAAAAAAATACAAAAATATTCATTTTTTAAAAAATCTGGACTTTTTCAATAAAATCCCGATTTTTTCAAACAAAAAAAAAATCATTAAAAAAATACCACGATTTTTTGGAAAAAGTCCCGATTTAATCCCGACTTTTTCGACTGGGAAAAAATCGGCAAAAAATCAGCCGATTTAATCGGCTAGCCAAAAAAATCGAAAAATCGGGATTTAATCCCCATTTTTTCCCGACTTTTTCCACACTGCTCTCGACCCGCCTTGCAATAGGAACAACCGCTGTCGAGGAAATGTTGCGCGCTCGTACAACCAACACAATAGTGCTGCCAGAAGGGGCACTCGTTACAGCAAATGAGGCCGAATGGCCTACAGTTAGTACACTAAAGGGGATAGGGATGGTTGCGCTCTTGTGGGAGACACTCTATGTTCTACAGGATGGGATTGCTGCAGAACTGCGGGCTAGGGACAGCCGCACATTGGAGGTGCTAAGTGAGCAGAAGATCAACATGGAGCAGTTGAGCTTGCGAGGTGCAAGAAGAAATGGCTAAGATTCAGCTGGAGCTGAACCTTCAAATTGTAGAGGTACGGTTGAAGGCACAACCTTCAATTCCTCCAGAGGTAAGGGACTAGTGCTCCAGCACCATCACATCAAGGCTAGAGGAGATCAGCAATGCAGTAAGAGACTGCACCACAGTGTTAGAAGAATCATTTGAGGTCCTCACAAATCTGCAGGAGGACTCGAACATACAACGCTTGGAAACAAAGGCGCATGAGCTACAACAACAGTCTGACAACATCAAAGGGATTGTGCAGACGGTGGCCCTCACTTAGAGGCTCGCGCGAATGCAATAGGCCAAAGCGCTTAAAGAGACAGTGGACAATTGAAGGCAAGCTCGCGCAGATGCAGGGGACGCAGAACTAGATCCAGGGAAGCAATTCCAACACCGCGGTCTCGGAACAACGTGTACAGGAGATTCAACAGGCATTTGCTTAGTGCGCTGCCTACCTTGCAACCGCCCAAGCAGAGTTGGGAGGTCTCCGCGCGAAGATCTCCGCATCGACAGAGTGACTCGAGGGCAAGTCACGATGTTTGTGTTGGGGGCCTGTTGGGTGTGGGATCCCCCCAAGGCATGTTTTGGGTCTTAAAGGCCAAGTTTTGACTAAGTCTATTATAAAGACTTCGCGATTTGTGGCGCAGAACGCGAAGCTGTAATAGAGTCATAGGGTTGTCCACCCTTACTTTTGTAAATGTAGTGTTGGTTTGAGAAATCTACCCATGGTCTGCGGACCATGGAATTGTATAAATAGAGCGAGGCTCTAAGTGTAAAACATCTAATAATCTAAGTATAGAAATAAATCAATGAAGCAGTGAGTCGAAGTGTAAATTTGTGTCTTTGGATTATAGAGTAGGAGAAGGCTCTGGAACTGAGTGTGCAGAGGTCTAGTAGTCTGCAGCTGAGTGCGTGGACCCCTACAACTAAGTGCGCAGGGTAGGTCGAGTTTGTAACCATTGGAAATAACAATAAAGAGAAGTTTTACCATATTTCTGTGTATCTTTTCCCGTTTTATGCATTATTGGGTATGAATTACAAGCTTAATGTTTATTTGTTGCGCGAACTTATATAAATGTGCTGAGTAAGTGAATATAATACAAGGTATCTGTTTATGCGAAGATAACTAACTGTTATAAGAAGATAAGTAAGATCTACAAGGTGACTTAGGGAAATAGTGCAGATCACTGCTCCAGCACTGCAAAAGCCCCACAACCCCTGGTTAGGGCTATGCGAAGGTGAATATATCAGGGCGAGAAGGCCTCACAGGCTAGGGAAGTGCACAAAGTAACCTGCGCGAAGGTATTCATAGTTGGACTAAAATCAACCCCTTAGACATCTCAAGGGTGCGGAAACCTGGTTCCAGCATCCCCCCATACTGCTTCGGGTGAGACCTCAGTCCGCGCTTCGCGGACTGTTGCCGAAAGGGCCAGTAGTACAGGGATTTGTTTGGTTAATTAATTCCAAACCTGGGTCAGGCCCCAACAAGCGAACAGAAAAGTACAATAATGTGGAAGTGGTGCACTTGGGCTTGCCTCAATGGCAAGCATAATCAAGCCTAGGTGGTCATATGCCAAGCCCAGATGGCACAAATCACTGCTACAATGATGCCCTACATTGTCCTAGTGAAACTGTGTTGTCTGTTGCGCAGATGCTGTTGGAAACCCCACCTCCGATGCTCAGAAAATTCCGGGAAATTAACTCGGGCCTCTCCACCACATACACAGAACAACCCATGAAGGAATTGGCCAAATGTTGACGTAGAAATTTTGGTTCAAATTCTCCCTAGCTCTTATAGCTTCTGGTTGAGTTGGGATCCCTGTTTGACCCCCTAGATCTACCGGGAAATTTCTGCAAAATTAGCCCCAAGCTCCTCAACCAAAACCCATCAAAACCCAGAAAGTGTTTGGCCTAGTTTTAACCTCGAAAATTCGTCCTCCCAAGAGTCACATTCTCCTCCAATTGCTGAAGTGTACGACCTGCCTGTAAATCCATAATAAGCCCTCTAGCTCTCACCACCTCTGAGAACTTCTAGACGGGAAATAGAGACTCAGAGGTGTCAAACAAAGAACTTCTAGGGGGAAGTAGAGGAGCATCATGGAACTACACACGGTAAGAGAGCAGGATAGACTGGACGGAGCATCGAACTTCGTAGTCTAGAAGGCCAGAATCTTATTAGTGCTTGATAGGAATCATGTCAAGAACTTCACCTTGAAGGTAATATTTGTCCCAGTCGACCCCAGTGATAATGACAGGTACGAGGAAGTGATGGTGAGGGCCAAGTGCATTATCCTTGACCGGGTCAAGGATGATGTGGTACCACATATAGCCAAGAAGGAAATGACATTTGAGATGTGGGAGGCTCTTAAGAAGCTGTATCAGTATACTTCTGTGCAGAGAAGAATGTTGCTCGAGAATCAGATGAGGTCGTATCGGATGAAGAAGGGGCAACCGATTAACACCTTCGTCGGAGGACTGAATGAGATCCGAGACCATTTGATTGCTATAGGTGCGACACCGGATCAGGAGTTAATGGTGAGGACAACCCTGAATGCTATCTCAGAAGACTGGGAAGTGTTTGTCCAAAGTATATTGGGCAGAGGGAAACTTCTACTGTGGGACGAGATGTGGGCAACTCTTCACCAGGAAGAGATTAGACATCAGTCGAAGACAGGTAGCAGCAACAAGGGGATCAAAGTCAAGCAGGAGGAGGAAGATGTGGCCCTAACATCTGAGGGGAAGTAGGAAAAGCGGAAGCAGAGAGATCTCTCCAAGATCAAGTGCTTCCACTATGGGGAGCTGGGTCATTATGCGACCTAGTGTCCAAGGAAGAAGAGTAAGGGAGAGTCTCACGAGACTAAGGCAGCGCCAGCATGGGAAGAGAAGGAATTTTCGACAGACGATGAATGTGCCATGAGAACACATACGCCAGTTGAGTGGAAGTGGGGAGACATTGAGCTGTAGTCACGTGGACTACAGGCGATGAGGGGCAGGATCCTCGAGGTACCCAGCCTCTTGGATTATACCTTGCTACATGAGCCTCGACGAGGAGTAGCAAGATTGGTTGATGTGGGTAGAGACGAATGCAGATGGAGCGACAAAGGGAGCTACAGTGCAGGAGTCCTGAGACAACACAGAGCTAGCAGGTTGCAACAGTGTGAGAGGCACAAGAGTGTTGCACCAGTGCAGGAAGGAACAGAGAGTTGTGCAACGATGCGAGATGCAGGGAGTTGTTGCAGTAGCGCAGAGGTCAGAGAGGGAGCACTTGTCAGCGGCAAAGGGAGCTTCAGCATCAGTGGATGTTTCTAGCCCAATAGGGAGGTCAGTTGGGAGATTAGTTACTTATTTCTTAGTAATTGAGTTGTAGTGCAGTAGTGGGCAGCACAATGCAACATGATGAGCGGTGCAGTGCAGGTGCAATGCTAGGAGGAAGGACCAACAGCAGCACAGATGCAGAGGGAGTTGTTGTACAGATGCAGTAGTGGTAGTGGTAGAACCATGGGCAATAGTACAGGATGTAGCAGTGCAAAGGATGTTGGGCAGGAAGGCCTAACATCAGCACAGGTACTGATGCTAGATGATCAGAGTAATACTCAGTGAGGAGTATTGTTAGAGCACAGTCCTCGCTAAGAGGGAGTGTTGATTTGGGGTAGCATCGGATGTGCTCTAGCCACGAAATTTGGTGGAGAGGTTGGGGCACATGAGATCTCCAATACCTAGCAGGGTTTGGGCAGATTCTAAACAGATTAGGAGATATTAAAATAATTAATATTTTTAATGGAGTCCCTAAGTCTAAACTTAGGGAAATAAAACATTAATATGTATTAATAGGAATCTGTGTTAAAATGGTCCAAAACACATGGATCAAGCCATATCTAATCTTAGTCATTGATTAGTGAATTAATCTCGACTGTTGAGATCTCAATAGGAAAGGTATAAGAAGAGGCTTGAGGGTCACTTGGAGAACACACCAGAGTGATCAGTCATTCTATTCTCTAGAGCGGGGTTTGCTAAGAGAGATAGAATTAGTGATCGGGAGAGCATCTGAGGGGTATTGAGTACAGAGAGACAGAGAGGCAGAGATAGTGCCGGGTGTTGAAGTTTCTAAGTTTACTTAGTTTAGAAACCCTTCATGCACCTTTTCTGATTTGTTTGTACCTACTTGTTATTTTTCTTTGACAAGTTATTTACAAAGTAAATACTGAAAATAAACACCAGTGCATGCTCAACATATTACAGATCAGAAACTAAAAGAAACAAGAACAAACAAACCACATGACACCATTATTTTTGGACCAATGTCCCCAGAAAAATCCAATGCGGGAAAATCGGTGCAGCTATCTAAGGGTTTTCTTATTAAGAAATATTAGAGTACAATCTGGGTGCCGAAACTGGCCTAGCCAACAGAGAATTTCCTTAGCATTAATACCTCTCTATTTCAGACAAATATACTGGCTAAAACCTTGGATAATCCTTCCGGCAGCTACTCAGCACCAATCTGCGCATGAAACCCCAATGTTTGCCTAATCTGGACCGCGTCAGCCTCTCCTAGCCCAGCGTTGGCCTTGCGTCAGCCTATCTTGGCTTGTGTCAGCCCTAGAAGGCCCTGTGTTAGCTCTCTGAGCCTCTGCATCAGCTACGCTACCCCTCCTCTGGTGGTCTGCGCAATACTTAGCTGCCTCTGCGTGACCCTGCGTGAGCACTCGCTGCTCCGGTGTCTCTCTCTCTAGCTCCTTTGCTGCTATCCCGACACTATCTCTACCTCTTTGTCTCTCTGTACTCAATGCCCCTCAGCTGCTCTCTCGATCACTAATTCTATCTCCCTTAGCAAACCCCGCTCTAGAGAATGGAATGACTGATCATCTGGTGTATCCTCCAAGTGACTCTCAAACCTCCTAAGATTAAGTCCCAACATCTCAACAACTGAGATTAAGTCCCTAATCAACAACTAGGATTAGATCTAGCTTGATCCATCTTTTGGACCACCCTAACACAGGTTCATATTAATAGACATTAATATTTTATTTTCCCTAAGTTTAGACTTAGGGACTCCATTAAAAATATTAATTATTTTAATATCTCCTGATCTGTTTAGAATCTACCCAAACCCTTTCTAGGTATTGGATATCTCATGTGCCCCAACCTCTCCAAAAAATTTTATGGCTAGAGCACATCTGATGCTACCCCAAATCAACACCAAGATAGTAGTAGAGTAGCCAGTGCTCACGCAAAGGCAACTAAGTGTTGTGCAGAGCACCAGTGGGGCCAGCGTAGCTAACACAGAGGCTCAGAGAGCTAATGTAGGGCCTCCTGGGGCTGACGCAGGCCAAGATACGCTGACGCAATCCAAATTGGGTAGACGTTGGGGTTTCTAGAGCAGATTGGTGCTAAGTAGTTACCGGAAGGATTATCCGGGGTTTCAGCTAGTAGATTTGTCAAAAACCGAGGATTATTACTGCTAAGGAAATTCTCTGTTGGGTAGGCCAGTTTCAGTACGCAGATTGTACTCTGATATTGCTTAATAAGAAAACCCGTAGATAGCTGCACTAGTTTTCCCACATTGGGTATTTTCGGGGACATTAGTCCAAAAATAATGGTGTCATATGGTGTGTTTGTTCTTGTTTCTTTTAGTTGCTGATCTGTAATATGTTGAGCATGCACTAGTGTTTATTTTCAGTATTTACATTGTAAATAACTTGTTAAGGAAAAATAACAAGTAGGTAGGAATAAATCAGATAAAGGGCATGGAGGGTTTCTAACTAAGTAAACTTAGAAACTTCAACACTATCTAAAGATAACCATAACCAAATATAATTGGATCAATAATAAGACTAGACTCTATTATATGCTTCCACCATATAATATTTCCATATGAACTCCCTTTCTAAATTTAAACTCTTGCCGAAACTTACCTCTACCAAAACTTTGTGCTTTGCTCAATATAAGAGATCTCTGCTCGTTTGTTGATGTGTTGTAATGAAACCAAATCATAATATTGTCACAAGACCTCCACATGAAAGAGATTACACTCCATATTCAAAACATGCTTAGCAAAATTATAATGGCTTCAAACCCTTCCAACGAGTTGACATGACCAGATCTCCGTTAAGAATTCATAGCCAAAATTTCACAACGAATAGAAAAAAAATCAAAAGCACTCCAAACCATGTCATGTATTACATTGATTTCAAACCAAACCATCAGATCATTGTACCGAACTTTTCACAAATAGTTAACATATCAAAACTTGTTCATTGTTCGATCAAATATGTGTCGTCGCTCCTCCATTGCATTCAACTCGTAGTCGCATGACTTGTTATGGTCACATGGTTGTCTCAATCAACCATAAGACTGACTTTTTAAACCCGGAGCCAATGTTTCCATAAGCCATAAGAACATGCCCATATGACCTAGACCCAAGAATCATTGAGTGTCAAAATGCTAATGCCATCGACAATGTCACAATAGCCACGTGGCATACGTAGAGGGGGACACATGTCACCCAAAACACGCTGATTAGATAGCTGAAATTGCCATTTTTGTCTAACAAGTGGCAGCCTCAGGTGGCTCCTCGTCGACATGCTAACATCGTCTACTAATATAACGTTGCCACGTGTCATAATCCTATTGGTTTGCTTGGACTGGTTAAACATTAAGCATCATTTCCTTCATCTGAACATTAATTTGTTGAGGACACAGTGGATTGATCTTAGACTTGCATGGTTTTTAACTATGTTAATTAATGCACAACTCCATGTGCTTGTGGCCATTGATCTACCTATCCAATGGTGGATCTTCAAGGAACTTGCAAGATGTTTAACAAATTAATATTTTGGGTTTGGCCCTATAGTTTTTCCTTTTAATTTTTGCCCAGATTAATACTAATTTTCAACTGTCCATAACTTCTCACCCGGGATTTTTTCTAAGAAAAATATACGATTGAAGAGGTATTGATGAGAACTATGCAACCATGCTATTAATGAGATATTTTGGGCATTTTTTCTTCTTCAAAACTAAGATAAATTCAAGCACCCTGTTACCACTCAAACTAGTACGTTACCTAAAGGGCATTCCTAAAGGGGAAATGTTAGGCCAAGGGCAACAAATGGAGACTTAGCCCACTGTCACCTCAACTAAGGCTCCCTTCTATTTATGAAATTTCACCGATGGGAGAAGACCCGATATATTATGGAGTCCCTGATGAAGGATAAGTCATCAAAATGATGTGGAGTGACCCAAATAATCCTTTTCCTAGAAGAGTTAGAAGGATAACGCTTGCTTGTTTTCTAAGCAAAGTACAATGTCTTCTAGGGAAATGAAAGGAGGATTGAAGGGTTAGGTTTATGGGATATAACCTATGGAGGAAATTCCCAATCCCTAACCTTTTTGTAATTGGTATCCCGGATGGTTCTTGAAGAATTGTCTTTCAAAGGAATTGGGCCACATGAGACTAAGTGGACCCAGTCTGGGATAGGGGGAATGAGTACAACAACAATGATGTTTTGAACCTAGACAAGGTGGGGAGAGGATCAAAGAAACAATTTTAACTTGAAGGTGTTGGTTTAATCCTATGAGGTACCATCCTTGAGGATGCTAATGCAAAGTTTGATACCAAAGCTAGGGCTTAGCTTTTCTCCCAAATCCACTGACGAAATGGCTTCAAAATTGGAGAGCTTGAGGAAACACCAACACAGGAAACCTTAGGAGATTGAAATTTTTGGAGGGCTAGCTTGTTGGTAAATTGATGCCCTAGGTGCCCCAACTTAGCTGGACCTAGAAGAAGGTGAAAGAATGTGATTTTTGGTGATCACCTTTTGGTAGATTAGTGCCTTAATCAATCCCTTGTTCATTTTTTTGTGTTAGTAGCCTTGTCTCAATGTTATTTATCATTTCTGTAAGTTTCATGAAGTCCTAGGCAGAGGCCTAAGTCCTAGCCTTGACAAAGTGGCTCAGAATCCGGGGTCGCTGGCATAGAATTGCCTGACAAAGGCCACAGTCGCATGAAGACCTTTCTATGGGAGCGACTGGAGGGTCTTAGTCGCAGGGAAGGCTTAATATAGGAGCGACTGGGGATCTAGTTCAACAAAACATCAAGTTCTCTCGGGGGTTGAATACTTGGAGGGGTTGGTTGGCTCTGGGAGGTTTTGTAGCTCCTTAGGAAGGTCAGTTTGGTTTCGCTTAGTCGATTCCACTTCCTTAACTATACTTGAGGTGTTGAATCATATCATAGTAACTCTTAATCACATGTTTACCCTAGTGGACTGGTTAGCTTGGGTAAAGGTGGGAGGAGGGTGTTATAGCTCTAGCATTGCATGTAAAACTTTTAGGTAAGTGCAAGTATTGTTTTCTTATATTGCATCTTGACATTTATTTTCATATACTAGCTAATATTCTTTCTCCATGGTAGTTAGTCTTGTTTCTATCATACCTGGCTACATTGAATAGAATTATGGAAATGGAACCTTTGCGGAAATAATTCTTATGTGTTTAAGAAATTCATGGCATTGAGAAGAATTCGTAACAATTGAGAATATGTGTAATTCCCAACAAGAAGGTTTGATGGGTAGTCTACGTTGTAGCCCAATAATGAAGTGGGATAGCTTGAGTGAGTCATTCTCATTTTGTCTTTCCTTCCGCAGCTATGTACTGGTGTTAAGGATTTCTTTCTTCATTGATACCTCACTAGCATCATCAAAACCCATCCCCTTTCCCGTTCCATGCTAGTGTTGCCTCCTATAGCATTTGTTATTGTGCTAGTTTTTCTAGATCTCATATTTGTTGGTGCTTCACTAGTCCTCACAACACTCGCACCACAGTTAGATACATTTTGTCGTTATTACCTCCTACATTCATAGGTATTTCAAGAACTCTTCCACCTTTGATGACCTTACTTTCTTTGCATGGGCATTGCCTCCATTTGTCTTCAATGGTGCTTCAACAGTGTCACTGTCTCGCTTATTTTCTCCAATCGCTTTTGTTTGTCTCTTTCCCTTTGTAGAGAGTTGGTGTTGTGAAAATTTGGTGACCCAAATTTCTACTGCAGCAACTGATTAAGTATCTTCTATTTGTTAAATTACTGAATAGATTATTTACTGCATCCTACAACAAATATTGAAACTAATACACTGCAGTCGTCACTAATTAAATTGAATGCAAAAACAAGAAACTGAGCAGGAAAGGAATACACAACACATGCCACCGTTATTTTTGGAAAAATCTCCCCCAGGAAAACCCAATGCTGGAAAACCGTTGCAGCAGTTGAGGGTTTGTATTATTAAGCAGTAGTTTTCTGGATACAATTCGTTGGATTACCTGCCTCTCACTGCAAGAAATCAACTTGATCGATTCTCTAGAAACTTTTGCGCTGCCCTCTCTGAGAAAATCGATATCTTGATCTCTCTTCAATGTGTTTTCCAAATACCCATCGAAGTCCTTCTTATAATCCTCCAGTTGAGTAATCAATGGCCCATATTAGATTCTAATCAATGGCTCAGATCATTTTGACTCGATCTCCATCTTCTTTTAGAAGTTTTACCCTCAGCTTGATTAATACCGTTTAATTATTTTAATTTCCTAAGTTTAGACTTAGGCATCCATTAAAAATAATTAATTATTTTAACAAAAATGTCTCTAGGTGGAATTTCCCAAAATGATTTCTAAGTATTCTGGAATACATGTGTCCAAGCCTCCCTTCAAATTTTGAGTCTTAGAGCACATTCGATGCTACCAGAAATCAACACTCCCTCTTAGCGAGGAATGAGTTCTATGAAGTGTTTGACTTAGGTGGTATATCTAGACCATTTGTGGGCGATCACGTTGTCTTTTGAACACCCGTCTTCAACATAGTCCTCTTACATTCCTATTTGACTATCTTTTGGTGACATTAATCTGACACCATGTTTGTCATTTATGACTTGGGTATGTATGCAAGGGTCTTTAGGTGGATCTACCAATACACATGATCCAGGCGAGCCCTAGTTTCATCACTCCTTTCTATATAAAGTGTTTCTCATGTTATAAAGGTTGTCTCATGTATAGAGAAACATTTAACTTATACCCAGGCATGGACCCTCCTCTTATGTTATTGTTATCCACTTAATTTTTCCCTTAGAATATTACGATTTATCTTATACCCAAGCATGGACTCTCTTTTTATGTATTTGGCACATTTAAGTGTAGGATTCTTTGAGATTATTAAATTGTTTCTCATGTTGTTTTATATTTCCATCGATTTAAGTTAGGTTTTGTAAGATATGCAAAATTAAGGCACATGATGGTAAATAGCAGCTCTTGAAAATATACTATAATGAATAAGATCAACAGAGGTCCAATAGGCTATGAAGGAGGCAACCTAGGGTTAAGTAGACAATAGTTTCAAATAACTGAAAATGCACAGGTATTTCAAGAATTCTTCCACCTTTGATGCCCTTTCTTTCTTTTCATGGGCATTTCCACCGTTTCTCTTTAATGGTGCATCAACAGTGCCACTGCCTCCCTTATTTTCTCCTCTTTCTTTTTCTCATCTCTTGCCCTTCCTAGAGAGTTGGTGTCACCTTCACTCCTCAAGGTAACCCTATAAAATTGTTAGGCAATATTCAAATCTAGCTTGTTGGCATCTCCAAGATGACTCTCATTTTTATAATGGCGTGGTATAAATAAGCTCTTGTAATGTGTCACAAGCACTTGCGTAAGTGTAGGTATTGATCATGTTAACCCCTTACATCTAGGCACAACTAAAGGATCTTTTAACACATTTGATTTTAATCATAATTCACTACTTGAGCCAAAAGTGTTCTCCTTATTGTATTCATGTATTACATTGGGCCATGCTTGAATGATTTCTGTGAAGTGTTTAACCTAGGTGTAAATCTAGGCCCTTTGCGGTCGATCACATTGTCTTTTGAATACCCATCTTCAAGATAGTCCTCTCTTACATTCCTATTTGACTATCTTTTGGTCACATTAATTTGACACCATGTTGGTTGTTCATGACTTGGGTAGGTATGCAAGGGCGTTTAGGTAGATCTACCAATACACATGATCTAGGGGAGTCCTAGTTTCATCACTCCTTTCTATATAAATTGTTTCTCATGTTATAAAGGTTGTCGCATGTATAGAGAAACATTTATCTTATACCCAGGCATGGACCCTCCTCTTATGTTATTGTTATCCACTTAAATTTTCCATTAGCAATATTAAAATTTATCTTATACCCAAGCATGGACTCCCTTCTTATGTATTTGACGCATTTAACTGTAGGACTCTTTGATATTATTAAATAGTTTCTCATGTTGTTTCATATTTCCATCGATTTAAGTTAGGGTTTGTAAAATATGCAAATTTAAGGCACATGATGTTATATAGTAGCGCTTGAAAATAGCCTATAATGAATAAGATCAACAAAGGTCCAATAGGCTATGAAGGAGTCAAGCTAGGGTTAAGTAAACAATAGTTTCAAATAGCTGAAAATGCATAGGTATTTCAAGAATTCTTCCGACTTTGATGCCTTGTCTTTCTTTGCATTGGTATTTCCACCGTTTGTATTTAATGGTGCATCAACAATGTCACTGCCTCCCTCATTTTCTTCTCTTTTCTTTTGTTCATCTCTTGCCCTTCCTAGAGAGTTGGTGTCACCTTCACTCCTCAAGGTAACCCTATAAAATTGTAAGGCAATATTTAAATCTAGCTTGTTGGCATCTCCAAGATGACTCTCATTTTTATAATGGCGTGGTATAAATAAGCTCTTGTAATGTATCGCAAGTGCTTGTGTAAGTGTAGGTATTGATCACGTTAACCCCTTACCTCTAGGCGTAACTAGAGGATATTTTAACACATTTGGTTTAATCATAATTCACTACTTGATCCAAAAGTGTTGCCCTCATTGTATTCATGTATTATATTGGGGCATGCTTGAATGAGTTTTGTGAAGTGTTTAACCTAGGTGGTATATCTAGTCCTTTTGCGGTCGATGACATTGTCTTTTGAATACCCATCTTCAAGATAGTCCTCTCTTACATTCCTATCTTACTATCTTTTGGTGACATTGATTTGACACCATGTTGGTCGTTTATGACTTGGGTTGGTATGCAAGGGCCATTAGGTGGATCTACCAATACACATGATATAGGGGAGCCCTAGTTTCATCACTCCTTTCTATATAAAGTGTTTCTCATGTTATAACAGTTGTCCCATGTATTGAAAAACATTTTTCTTATACACAGGCATGGACCGCCCTCTTATGTATTTGGCACATTTTAGTCTAGGATAGTTGGATATTATTCTATAGTTGTTCATGCAATTTGATATTTCCATTGATTTCAGTTAGGGTTTGTGAGATATGTAGATTCAAGGACCACGATGGGATATAATAGCTCTAGAAAATAGCCTATAAGGAATAAGATTATCAAAGGAACAATAGGATATGAATGAGGCAAGATAGGATACCAAGACATCAGCCCTAATTTTAAGGTTAAAATATTCAATTAATGCTACATTTTTCCTTTTATTATTTATTAAATGCAATCCCTTGCAATATGGCAATAACATATGGACATAAAATTGCGATTAATTGTATATTTAAGTTAAACCCAAACCAACCCTAGTTATGATGAAATTAAAGAAGAAAGGAAGATTTATAATCATGAACACCTATTAGTTTAGAGCCTTTATCTAGTTAGGCAATGGAGACAATTAGTGAAAGGTCAATGACAGAGGGCCTTGGATGAAGAGGGTGAAAGATTGCATTTCTTCAATTAGAAATGACTAGTGACTTCACTATATGGAATATTTTGATGTAAAAGGATGCATGAATCAAGTTCCTTTGTTGGAATCTTGCAAAACAGATTTTACATGCCATCAAGGATCAAGATTTCAAGAAAATATTTTCACTTGTTAATATGGGATTCATAGAAGACCTAATTTCAGAAATATAGCATGCAAAATGGAAGAAAATGTGACAATAAACTTACACATTTCCAATAGGAATCACTTTGTGAATACCAAAAGTCTTTCCATGCAAAAATCTCCTTCACAAGACAATTCGATCTATAAATGGTCATATTACATCCAAAAAGAAAGATAAGAGCCAATGCACCCTCCTCTAGAGAAGAAGAAGTGAGTGAATGATGATCAATAATCGAAATTGACTCCCCTCTATTTTATGAGGGTAAATATGTCACTTTTTCATATTTTTACAAGAAAATCCCTAAAAAATTGCTTGAAGTTGTAATGCTTCAAATTAGGAAAAATAATTCTATGCAAAGCAAACAATAAAAACAACACCATAATATTGAAACATTCAGTGCACACCTATAAAATGTCCAGGAATAACCAATGACTGAGCCATTTTATTATAATCTGGGGGAAAATTACAATAATGTGGAAGTGGTGCACCTGAGCTTGCCTCAATGGCAAGCGTGATGAAGCCCGAGTGGTAATATGTCAAGCCCAGATGGCACAAATCACTGCTACAATGATGCCTTGCGCTGCCCTAGTGAATACATGTGTCCAAGCCTCCCTTCAAATTTTGAGGTTTAGAGCACATTCGATCCTACCAGAAATCAACACTCCCTCTTAGCGAGGAATGAGTTCCATGAAGTGTTTGACCTAGGTGGTATATCTAGACCCTTTGTGGTCGATCACGTTGTCTTTTGAATACCCGTCATCAACATAGTCCTCTCTTACATTCCTATTTGACTATCTTTTGGTGACAATAATTTGACACCATGTTGGTCATTTATGACTTCGGTAGGTATGCAAGTGTATTTAGGTGGATCTACCAATACACATGATCTAGGGGAGCCCTAGTTTCATCACTCCTTTCTATATAAAGTGTTTCTCATGTTATAAAGGTTACCGCATGTATAGAAAAACATTTAACTTATACCTAGACATGGACCCTCCTCTTATGTTACTGTTATCCACTTAATTTGTCCATTAGAATATTACAATTTATCTTATACCCAAGCATGGACTCCCTTCTTATGTATTTGGCACATTTAAGTGTAGGACCCTTTGAGATTATTAAATAGTTGCTGATGTTGTTTCATATTTCCATCGATTTAAGTTAGGGTTTGTAAGATAGGCAAATTTAAGGCACATGATGGTATATATCAGCTCTTGAAAATAGACTATAATGAATAAGATCAGCAGAGGTCCAATAGGCTATGAAGGAGGAAAGCTAGGGTTAAGTAAACAATAATTTCAAATAGCTGAAAATGCACAGGTATTTCAAGAATTCTTCCACCTCTGATGCCCTTTCTTTCTTTGCATGGGCATTTCCACCGTTTGTCTTTAATGGTGCATTGACAGTGTCACTGCCTCCCTTATTTTCTCCTCTTTCTTTTTCTCATCTCTTGCCCTTCCTAGAGAGTTGGTGTCACCTTCACTCCTCAAGCTAACCCTATAAAATTGTAAGGAAATATTAAAATCTAGCTTGTTGGCATCTCCAAGATGACTCTCATTTTTATAATGGCGTGGTATAAATAAGCTCTTGTAATAGATTGCAAGCACTTGTGTAAGTGTAGGTATTGATCATGTTAACCCCTTACCTCTAGGCGTAACTAAAGAATATTTTAACACATTTGATTTTAATCATAATTCACTACTTGGGCCAAAATTGTTCTCCTAGTTGTATTCATGTATTATAGTGGGCCATGCTTGAATGAGTTCTATGAAGTGTTTAACCTAGGTGGTATATCTAGGTCCTTTGCGGTGGATCACATTGTCTTTTGAATACCCATCTTCAAGATAGTCATGTCTTACATTCCTATCAAAGGAACAATAGGATATGAGTGAGGGAAGCTAGGGTTAAGTAAACAATAATTTCAAATGGCTGAAAATGCATGTGACAACAATAAATACCAAGACATCAGCCCTAATTTTAAGGTTAAAATATTCAATTAATGCTATATTTTTCCTTTTATTATTTATTAAATGAAATCCCTTCCAATAGGGCAATAATATATGGACATAAAATTGTGATTAAATGTATATTTTAAGCTAAACCCAAACCAACCCTAGTTACCATGAAATCAAAGAACAAAGGAAGATTTATAATCATGAACACCTATTAGTTTAGAGCCTTTATCTAGTTAGGCAATGGAGACAATTAGTGAAAGTTCAATGACAAAGGGCCTTGGATGAAGAGGATGAAAGATTGAATTCCTTCAATTAGAAATGACTAGTGACTTCACTCTATGGAATATTTTGAGGTCAAATGATGCATGAATCAAGTTCGTTTGATGGACTCGTGAAAAGAAAATTTTACATGCCATCAAGGATCAAGATTTCAAGAAAATATATTGCACTAGTTAATATGGCATTCATAGAAGTCCTAATTTCATAAATATAGCATGCAAAGTGGAAGAAAATGTGACAATAAACTTACACATTTCCAACGGGAATCACTTCGTGAATACCAAAAGTCTTTCCATGCAAAAATCTCCTTCACAAGACAATTTGCTCTATAAATGATAATATTACATCCAAAAAGAAAGATAAGAGCTAATGTACCCTCCTCTAGAGAAGAAGAAGTGATTGAAGGATGATCAACAATCAAAAGTGACTCCCCTCTATTTTGTGAGGGTAAATATGTCACTTTTTCATAATTTTACAAGAAAAAAAAAAAAATTGCTTGAAGTTGTAATATTTCAAACCAGGAAAAATAGCGATATGCAAAGCAAACAATAAAAACAACACCATAATATTGAAACATTCATTGCACACCCATAAAATGTCTAGGAATAACCAGCGGCTGAGCCATTTTATTATAATCTGGGAGAAAAGGACAATAATGTGGAAGTGGTGCACCTGGGCTTGCCTCAATGGCAAGCGTGATCAAGCCTAGATGGTAATATGTCAAGCCCAGATGGCACAAATCACTGCTACAATGATACCTTGCGTTGCCCTAGTGAAACTGCGCTATCTGCTATGCAGATGCTGCTGGAAACCCCACCTCCGATGCTCAGAAAATTCCAGGAAATTAACTCGGGCCTCTCCACCAAATACTCAGAACAACTCACAAAGGAATTGGCCAAATTTTGATGTCAATTTTTTGGCTCGAATTCTCCCTAGCTCCCCTAGCTTCTGGCTGAGTTGGGATCCCTGTTTGACCCCCCAGATTTGAGGCAAAATTCTACAAAATTAGACCCAAGCTCCTCAACCAAAATCCACCAAAACCCAGAAAGTGTTTGGCCTGGTTTTGACCTCTAAAATTCGTCCTCCCAAGTGTCGTGCCCTCCTCCAATTGCTCAAGTGTACGGCCTGCCTGTACATCCATAATAAGCCCTCCAGAACACACCAAAATGGCTAGAATCTTCCTCGAACTTCCCCTTATCTCTCCTGGGAAATACTCTCTCCACAACTGACCCATGAATCCCCCACATGTGCCCAGTGATGAATTCCTGCACTGTTCCTGAGTGTTGGCAATCACACTACTCCCAAACAGAAATATCCAGCTCCCAAAATCCTCCTAAAGGCTAGTCTTCCCCTATACTTCCTTCTCCAAAACTCCTCTGGCAATTGCTCCTCGGAAGGCCACTGAATGATCTCCTGCGTATTCCACTACTGTGTCTTTCTGGAGTACGCACTGACTGAATGATGGCTGCATTGGGAGCTTTGAATATCCACCTGCAATCTCCCGGAATGATAGAAAGAAACCTCACTAGGGTGGAACTCATGGTCAACCGAAGAGAGGGTGAGTTATCCGCTTGGAGAACTCATGGTAAACAACGGGTGACCCAGATACGCAGCTAGAGCAACTAAGAGTGAGTTCAATATGTCCAAAAGATGCCAAATGATGCTTAGCCTCCTCTATTTATAATTCGTGGTCCTCTTTTCCCATGTGGTCCCCCTCCAACTAGCAATTTCACTTTCCCTCCTTAGACATTCGAACTTCCCTCTAAGGTGGTTTGTATTTCCTCATGTGGGTGGCCCCCACGCTATGCCAACAAAACATTTCAACCCCTTTCTCTACCCAAGTCTTTCCCAAAAATCACATGGGTCCCATGGTCTCCCAAATTGTCAAAATTGTAGAATAAATAAACCTGTAACAATTTAATTTTGGAAGGGACATTACAGAAGTATACAATTATGTTAACCAATCTTGAGATAGCTCAAAAGCATAGTAAAAATGCCAAAATAACCCATACTTGTGGGAATAAAAACTCTCCAAAATGATTAACCTCCAAGAATAATCAATTTGCATCAAGCAAGTGATGAAATGGTTCATAGGTGCCCCCAACACCAACAAGTCATCCAATTCTAGCCAAGGATATTTATTTCATTTCCTATTTCATTTTCAAATCTTCCTATTTCATTTTTCTTTGCTCATACTCGCTTGATGGCATATTGCATACAATAAATTCATGTAACATTGCTTTGAATCAAAGATTGGGGATGAGGAAATCCTTACATAACTTGCTAATCATTCATAGCAATGATGAGAATTAATCTTTCCATTTTTCTCCTTCTGCCTCTCTCTCCCTATTCAATTTTTGTCTCCTATACTTTTGGTCAACTCACTAGTGATTGGTTCTCTTTAGATTGTTGTCTCAAGTAGGGCCTGACTTGAGATAACTTCTTCCTAGATGAGACTAGTTACCATCCTCCTTTCTCCTATCACTTCCTTTGAATATTGGCATTGGTGGGTTCATCCTATAGACTGCAGCTATAGGATTGCGTAATCATCAATCCAGAGTATCCCTCCTCTAAAGTTTTGGTTCCTGACATTGCTAGTAGAACTCTAATGTCTTCTCCACTTTTCTTTCTTTTTACTCTGCCTCCTTTCCTTTGCTTTTTCATTATTCTTCTCCCATTCTTTGAGAAGCAACATATGCGTGCTAGATATTTTTGTCCTCATTGGTACTGTTACCCACCAAAAGTGAGTGGCCCATAGGAGAAACTTTTTCCTTATTCATCTCTTCGAACCGATAGCTGGTAGCCCCTGAGATCCACTCGTAGCCGATGTGATGTGCCATTCGTACCTCTGCCACCTACATCAGTCATGTGTTACCTCGCTCATCTTCCAAGAGCAGATGTTGGAAGGTGGGCTTCTCATCAAAAGGTACTTTATTTATTATGCAATCGGGTGCTTATGCTTGTTTGTATTTGGGCATTTTTGTATTTGTATCAATTCTTGTGTACTGTTAGGCCATGTATCCACATGCCTGGAGTGGGGTCATGATTCATATTGTGTTAAATGCGTACATCAACTTATGGTGCTTCTATGTGTCAAGGTCTAAGCCAATCAGGATTCCCTATTATTGCATCATGCAATCATTTCTTATGTCAATTGATTGCATGCATTGAGTTATTAATTCGATTTATATAACCCAGACTATGTTAAAAAAAAATTAGCAACAAGCCATGAACTATCTAGATTCTAAACACAACCATAACCAAATATAATTGGATCGATAATGAGACTTGACCTCTATTATATGCTTCCACCATATAATATTTCCATATGAACTCCCTTTCTAAATTTAAACTCTTGCTGAACCTTACCTCTGCCAAAACTTCGTGCTCTGCTCAATCTATGAGATCTCTGCTAGTTTGTTGATGGGTTGTAATGAAACCAAATTGTAATATTGTCACAAGACCTCCACATGTAAGATATTACACTCCATATTCAAAACATGCACAACAAAATTATAATGGCTTAAAACCCTTCCAATGAGTTAACATGACCAAATCTCTGTTACGAATTCATAGCCAAAATTTCACAACGAATAGAAAAGAACCAAAACCACTCCTAACCATGTCATGTATTACATTGATTTCAAACCAAACAATCAGATCATTGTACGGAACTTTTCACAAATAGTTAACATATCAAAACTTGTTCATTTCCTGATCAAATATGTGTCATCGCTCCTCCATTGCATTCAACTAATAGTCGCATGACTTGTTATGGTCACATGGTTGTCCCAATCGACCATAAGATTGACTTTTTAAACCAGGAGCCAACGTTTCCATAAGCCATAAGACCATGCCCATATGACTTAGACCCAAGAATCATTGAGTGTCAAAATGCTAATGCCATCGACAATGTCACAACAACCACGTGGCATACCTAGAGGGGGCCACATGTCACCCAAAACACACTCATTAGACAACTGAAATTGCCATTTTTATCTAACAAGTGGTAGCCTCGGGTGGCTGCTCGTCGACATGCTAACATCGTCTACTAATATAACCTTGCCACGTGTCATAATCCTATTGGTATGCTTGGACTGGTTAAACATCAAGCATCATTTCCTTCATCTGACCATTAATTTGTTGAGGACACAGTGGATTGATCTGAGACTTGCATGGTTTTTAACTATGCTAACTAATGCACAACTCCATGTGCTTGTGACCATTGATTTGCCTATCCAATGGTGGGGAGAGGATCAAAGAAATAATTTTCACTTGAAGGTGTTGGTTTGATCCTATGAGGTATCATCCTTGAGGATGCTAATGCAAAGTTTGATCCCAGAGCTAGGGCTTGGCTTTTCTCCCAAATCCACTGATGGAATGGCTTCAAAATTGGAGGAGAGCTTGAGGAAACACCAGCGCAGGAGACCTTAGGAGATTAACCTTTTTGGAGGGCTAGCTTGTCGGTAAATTGATGCCCTAGGTGCCTCAACTTAGCTGGACCTAGACGAAGGTGAAAGAATTTGATTTTTGGTGATCACATTTTGGTAGATCAGTGCCTTAATCAAGCCCTTGTTCAATTTTTTTTGTTAGTTGCCTTTTCTCAATGTTATTTATTATTTCTAGAAGTTTCATGAAGTCCTAGGCAGAGGCCTCAGTTCTAGCCCTGAAAAAGTGGCTCAGAATCCAGGGTCACTAGCATAGAATTTCCTGACAAAGGCCACAGTCGCATGGATACCTTTCTATGGGAGCGACTAGAGGGTATCAGTCGCAGGGAAGGCTTGCTATAGGAGCGACTGGGGATCTAGTTCAACAAAACATCAAGTTCTCTCAGGGATTAGATACCTGGAGGGGTTGGTTAGCTCTTGAAGGTTTTTTAGTTCCTTAGGAAGGTCAGTTTGGTTTCATTTAGTCGATTCCACTTACTTAACTATATTTGGGGAGTTGAATCATATCATAGTAACTCTTCATTACATTTTTACCCCGATGGATCAGTTAGCTTGGGTAAAGGTGGGAGGAGGGTGTTATAGCTCTAGCATTGCATGTAAAACTCTTAGGTAAGTGCAGATATTGTTTTCTTATATTGCGTCTTGACATATATATACTAGCTAATATTCTCTCTCCATGGTAGTTAGGCTTGTTTCTATCATATCATGGCTACATTGAATTGAATTATGAAAATGGAACCTTTGCAGAAATAATTCTTATGCATTTAAGAAATTCATGGCATTGAGAAGAATTAGTAACCATTGAGAATATGTGTAATTCCCAGCAAGAAGGTTTGATGGGTAGTCTATTTTGCAGCCCATTAATGAAGTGGGATAGCTCGAGTGATACCTCACTAGCATCGTCAAAACTCATCCCCTTTCTTGTTCTGTGCTAGTGTTGCATCTTGTAGCATTTGTTGTTGTGCTAGTTTTTCTAGATCTCGTCTTTTTTGGTACTTAACTAGTCCTCCCAACACTTGCACCATAGTTAGTTACATTTTGTCGTTATTTCCTCCTAAATTCATAGGTATTTCAAGAACTCTTCCACCTTTGATGACCTTACTTTCTTTGCATGGGCATTGCCACCATTTGTCTTCAATGGTGCTTCAACAGTGTCACTGTCTCCCTTATCTTCTCCAATCTCTTTTGTTTGTCTCTTTCCCTTCGTAGAGAGTTGGTGTTGGGAAAATTTGGAGACCCAAATTTCTACTGCAGCAACTGATTAAGTATCTTCTATTTGTTAAATTACTAAAATTATTTACTACATCCTACAAGAAAAAATTGAAACTAATACACTACAGCCTTCACCAAGTAAATTAAATGAGGAAACAAGAAATTGAGCAAGAAATAAATACACAACACATGACACCGTTATTTTTGGACAAATGTCCCCAGAAAAACCCAATGCAAGAAAACCGTTGTTGCAGCTAAGGGTTTGTATTATTAAGTGGTAGTTTTCTGGATACAATTTGTTGGATGCCCAATTGGCTATTCGATACAGAGAGAAACTGGCAAAAAGGTTAGTGAGAGAAATCTCACGTTGTTCTAGGAGATTTGATTCTGATTAGGGGCTTGCTGACTGGCCCTACGCTGCCTCTGCACAGCTTCTGCGTCAACCCTACGCAGAACTGTGTCACTCCAGCTGGGCCCTACGTCAATCCCTCTGCTGACATCCTACTTACTGGAAATTTGATCTCGAGGCCTTCTGGTCTCACACCCTAACTTCTTGCACTGAATCTCATCTCTGCCTTGCTATCCTCGAATCTGGAAAGCTTCCTCCGGTCTACTATCCCTGCCCTTCACTGTAATAAATTACGTTGATCGATTCTCTAGAAACTTTTGGGCTGCCCTCTCTGAGAAAATCGATACCTTGATATCTCTCCGATGTGTGTTCCAGTTGAGTAATCAATGGGCCAGATTAGATTCTAATCAATGGCTCAGATCAGTTGGACTCGATCTCCTTCTTTTTCTAGAAGTTTCGCCCTCAGTTTTATTAATACCCTTTAATTATTTTAATTTCCTAAGTTTAGACTTAGGCATCCATTAAAAATAATTAATTATTTTAATAAAACTGTCTTTGGGTGGAATTTCCCAAAACGATTTCTAGGTATTCTGGAACACATGTGTCCAAGCCTCCCTTCAAATTTTGAGGCTTAGAGCACATTCGATGCTACCAGAAATCAACACTCCCTCTTAGCGAGGAATGAGTTCTATGAACTGTTTGACCTCGGTGGTATATCTAGACCCTTTGTGGTCGATCACATAGTCCTCTCTTACATTCCTATTCGACTAGCTTTTGGTGACATTAATTTGACACCATGTTGGTTGTTTATGACTTGGGTAGGTATACAAGGGTCTTTAGGTGGATCTACCAATACCCATGATCTAGGCGAGCCCTGGTTTCATCACTCCTTTCTATATAAAGTGTTTCTCATGTTATAAAGGTTGTCGCATGTATAGAGAAACATTTAACTTATACCCAGGCATGGACTGCCCTCTTATGTATTTGGCACATTTTAGTCTGGGATACTTGGAGATTATTCTATAGTTGTTCATGCAATTTCATATTTCCATTGATTTAAGTAAGGGTTTGTGAGATATGCAGATTTAAGGCAGATGATGGGATATAAGAGCTCTAGAAAATAGCCTATAAGGAATAAGATCATTGAAGGAACAATAGGATATGAAAAGAGGCAAGCTAGGGTTAAGTAAACAATAGTTTCAAATGGCTGAAAATGCATATGACAACAATAAATACCAAGACATCAGCGCTAATTTTAAGGTTAAAATATTCAATTAATGCTAGATTTTTCATTTTATTATTTATTAAATGCAATCCCTTCCAATAGGGCAATAACATATGGACATAACATTGTGGTTAAACGTATATTTTAAGCTAAATCCAAACCAACCCTAGTTACCATGAAATGAAAGAAGAAAGGAAGATTTATAATCATGAACACTTATGAGTTTAGAGCCTTTATCTAGTTAGGCAATGGAGACAATTAGTGAAAGGTCAATGACTGAGGGCCTTGGATGAAGAGGGTGAAAGATTGAATTTCTTCAAGTAGAAATGACTAGTGACTTCACTATATGGAATATTTTGATGTCAAAGGATGCACGGACCAAGTTCCTTTGGTGGACTCTTGTAAAACAAATTTTACATGCCATCAAGGATCAAGATTTCAAGAAAATATATTGCACTTGTTAATATGGCATTCATAGAAGACCTAATTTCAAAAATATAGCATGCAAATTGGAAGAAAATGTGTCAATAAACTTACACATTTCCAATAGGAATCACTTCGTGAATACCAAAAGTCTGTCCATGCAAAAATCTCCTTCACAAGGCAATTCGATCTATAAATGATCATATTACATCCAAAAAGTAAGATAAGAGCTAATGTACCCTCCTTTAGAGAATAAGAAGTGAGTGAATGATCAACAATCAAAAGTGACTCCCCTCTATTTTGTGAGGGTAAATATGTCACTTTTTCATGATTTTACAAGAAAATCCCAAAAAAAATTCCTTGAAGTTCTAATGTTTCAAACTAGGAAAAATAGTGCTATGCAAAGCAAACAATAAAAACAACACCATAACATTGAAACATTCAGTGCACACCCATAAAATGTCTAGGAATAACCAACGGCTGAGCCATTTTATTATAATCTGGGAGAAAAGTACAATAATTTGGAAGTGGTGCACCTGTGGTCAAGCCCAGGTGGTAATATGTCAAGCCCAGATGGCACAAATCACTGCTACAATGATGCCCTGCGCTACACTAGTGAAACTTTGCCGTCTCCTGCGCAGATACTGTTGGAAACCCCACCTCCGATGCTCAAAAAATTCCGGGAAATTAACTCGGGCCTCTCTACCAAATACACAAAACAACCCACGAAGGAATTGGCCAAATGTTGACATCGAAATTTTGGCTCGAATTCTCCCTAACTCCTCTAACTTTTGGCTGAGTTGGGATCCCTGTTTGACCCCCTAGATCTGCGGGTAAAATTATGCAAAATTAGGCCCAAGCTCCTCAATCAAAACCCAGAAAGTGTTTGGCCTGGTTTTGACCTCGGAAATTTGTCCTCCCAAGATTCGCACCCTCCAATTGCTGAAGTGTATGGCCTGCCTGTAAATCCATAATAAGCCCTCCAAGGCACACCAAAATGGCTAGAATCTTCCCCGAACTTCCCCTTATCTCTCCCGGAAAAGACTCGCTCCACAACTGAGCCACGAATCCCCCACGTGTTTCCAGTGATGAATTCCTGCGCTGATCCTGAGTGCTAGCAATCACGTTGCTCCCAAACGGAAATCTCCAGCTCCCAAAATCCTCCTAAAGGCTAGTCTTCCCCTATACTTCCTTCTCCAAAACTCCTCCGACAATTGCTCCCTAGAAGGCCACTGAATGATCTCCTGCATATTCCACTACTGTGTCTTTCTGGAGTATGCACTGACTGAATGATGGTTGCATTGGGAGCTCTAAATATCCACCTACAATCTCCCGGAATTATAGAAAGAAACCTCACTAGGGTGGCACTCGTGGTCCACTGAAAAGAGGGTGAGTTATCCGCTTGAAGAACTCGTGGTAAAAAGTGGGTGACCTAGCTTCGTAGCTAGAGCAACTAAGAGTGAGTTCAATATGTCCAAAAGATGCCAAATGAGGTTGAGCCTCCTATATTTATAATTTGTGGGCCCCCTCCAACTAGAAATTTCACTTTCCCTCCTTAGTCATTCGAACTTCCCTCTAAGGTGGTGCATATTTCCTCATGTAGGTGGCCCCCATGCTATACCAACAAAACATTTCGCCCCTTTTCCCTTCCCAAGTCTTTCCCAAAAATCACATGGGTCCCATGGCGTAACTAAAGGATATTTTAACACATTTGATTTTAATCATATATTATAATTATCTACTTGAGCCAAAAGTGTTCTCCTTGTTGTATTCATGTATTATATTTGGCCATGCTTAAATGAGTTCTGTGAAGTGTCTAACCTAGGTGGTATATCTAGGTCCTTTGAGGTCAATCACATTGTCTTTTGGATACCCATCTTCAAGATAGTCCTATCTTACATTCCTATCTGACTATCTTTTTGTCACATTAATTTGACACCATGTTGGTTGTTTATGACTTGGGTAGGTATGCAAGGTCCTTTAGGTAGATCTACCAATAAACATGATCTAGGGGAGCCCTAGTTTCATCACTCCTTTCTATATAAATTGCTTCTCATGTTATAAAGGTTGTCGCATGTATAGAGAAACATTTATCTTATACCCAGGCATGGACCCTCCTCTTATGTTATTGTTATCCACTTAATTTTTCCATTAGGAATATTACAATTTATCTTATACCCAAGCATGGACTCCCTTCTTATGTATTTGACGCATTTAACTGTAGGAATCTTTGAGATTATTAAATAGTTGTTCATGTTGTTTCATATTTCCATCGATTTAAGATAGGGTTTGTAAAATATGCAAATTTAAGGCACATCATGGTATATAGCAGCTCTTGAAAATAGCCTATAATTTATAAGATTAGTGAAGGTTCAATAGGCTACGAAGGAGGCAAGGTGGGGTTAAGTAAACAATAGTTCAAATAGCTGAAAATGCACAGGTATTTCAAGAATTCTTCCACCTTTGATGCCCCATATTTCTTTTCATGGGCATTTCCCTGTTTGTATTTAATGGTGCATCAACAATGTCACTGCCTCCCTCATTTTCTCCTCTTTCTTTTGTTCATCTCTTGCCCTTCCTGGAGAGTTGGTGTCACCTTCACTCCTCAAGGTAGCCCTATAAAATTGCAAGGCAATAGTCAAATCTAGCTTGTTGGCCTCTCCAAGATGACTCTCATTTTTATAATGGCATGGTATAAATAAGCTCTTGTAATGTATCGCAAGCGCTTGTGTAAGTGTAGGTATTGATCATGTTAACCCCTTACCTCTAGGCGTAACTAGAGGATATTTTAACACATTTGATTTTAATCATATTTCACTACTTGATCCAAAAGTGTTGCCCTAGTTGCATTCATGTATTATATTTGGCCATGCTTGAATGAGTTTTGTGAAGTGTTTAACCTAGGTGGTATATCTAGTCCCTTTGCGGTCAATCACATTGTCTTTTGAATACCCATCTTCAATATAGTCCTCTCTTACATTCCTATCTGACTATGTTTTGGTGACATTGATTTGACACCATGTTGGTCGTTTATGGCTTGGGTAGGTATGCAAGGGCATTTAGGTGGATCTACCAATACACATGATCTAGGGGAGCCCTGGTCTCATCACTCCTTTCTATATAAAGTGTTTCTCATGTTATAAAGGTTGTCGCATGTATAGAAAAACATTTTTCTTATACCCAGGCATGGACCGCCCTCTTATGTATTTGGCACATTTTAGTCTGGGATACTTGGATATTATTCTATAGTTGTTCATGCAATGTCATATTTCCATTGGTTTAAGTTAGGGATTGTGAGATATGCAGATTTAAGGCACATGATGGGATATAAGAGCTCTAGAAAATAGCCTATGAGGAATAAGATCATCGAAGGAACAATATGATATGAATGAGGCAAGCTAGGGTTAAGTAAACAATAGTTTCAAATGGCTGAAAATGCATATGACAACAATAAATACCAAGACATCAGCCCTAATTTTAAGGTTATAATATTCAATTAATGCTAGATTTTTCGTTTTATTATTTATTAAATGCAATCCCCTCCAATAGGGCAATAACGAATGGACATAAAATTGTGGTTAAATGTATATTTTAAGCTAAACGCAAACCAACCCTAGTTACCATGAAATGAAGGAAGAAAGGAAGATTTATAATCATGAACACCTATTAGTTTAGAGCCTTTATCTAGTTAGGCAATGGAGACAACTAGTGAAAGGTCAATGACTAAGGGCCTTGGATGAAGAGGGTGAAAGATTGAATTTCTTCAATCAGAAATGACTAGTGACTTCAATTTATGGAATATTTTGATGTCAAAGGATGCATGAATCAAGTTCCTTTGATGGACTCTTGCAAAACAAATTTTACATGCCATGAAGGATCAAGATTTCAAGAAAATATATTGCACTTGTTAATATGGCATTCATAGAAGACCTAATTTCAGAAATATGGCATGCAAAATGGAAGAAAATGTGACAGTAAACTTACACATTTCCAATAGGAATCACTTCGTCAATACCAAAAGTTTGTCCATGCAAAAATATCCATCACAAGACAATTCAATCTATCAACCGAAAGTGACTCCCCTCTATTTTGTGAGGGTAAATATGTCACTTTTTTCATAATTTTACAAGAAAATCCCAAAAAAATTGCTTGAAGTTGTAATGTTTGAAACTAGGAAAAATAGTGCTATGCAAAGCAAACAATAAAAACAACACCGTAATATTGAAACATTCAATGCACACCCATAAAATGTCCAGGAATAACCAATGGCTGAGCCATTTTATTATAATCTGGGAGAAAAGTACAATAATGTGGAAGTGGTGCACCTGGGCTTGCCTGAATGGCAAGCGTGATCAAGGCCAGGTGGTAATATGTCAAGCCCAGATGGCACAAATCACTGCTACAATGATGCCATATGCTGGCCTAGTGAAACTGTGTTGTCTGCTACGTAGATGCTACTGCAAACCCCACCACCGATGCTCAAAAAATTCTAGGAAATTGACTCGAGCCTCTCCACCAAATACATAGTGATAGAACAACCCACGAAGGAATTGGCCAAATGTTGACGTCGAAATTTTGGCTTGAATTCTCCCTAGCTCCTCTAGCTTCTGGCTGAGTTGGGATCCCTCTTTGACCCCCCCCATATCTGCCGGGAAAATTTTGCAAAATTAGACCCAAGCTCCTCAACCAAAACCCATAAAGTGTTTGGCCTGGTTTTGACCTCAGAAATTCGTCCTCACAAGAGTCGTGCCCTCCTCCAATTGCTGAAGTGTACGGCCTACCTATAAATCCGTAATAAGCCCTCCAAAACACACCAAAATGACTGAGATAATCTTCCTTGAACTTCCCCTTATCTCTCCTAGCAAATACTCGCTCCACAACTAACCCACGAATCCCCCACGTGTACCCAATGATCAATTCCTATGCTGGTCCTGAGTGTTGGCAATCACACTGCTCCCAAACGGAAATCTCGTGTTCCCAAAGTCCTCCTAAAGGCCAGTCTTACCCTGTACTTCCTTCTCCAAAACTCCTTCGGCAATTGCTCCCTGGAAGGCTACTGAATGAACTCTTGGGTATTCCACTACTGCGTCTTTTTGGAGTAGTACTGACTGAATGATGGCTGTGTTGGGAGCTCTAAATATCCACCTGCAATCTCCTGGAATGATAGAAAAAAACCTCACTAGGGTGGCACTCGTGGTCCACCAAAGAGAGGGTGAGTTATGCACTTGGAGAACTCGTGCTAAATAGAGGGTGACCCAACTACGCAGCTAGAGCAACTAAGAGTGAGTTCAATATGTCCAAAAGATGCCAAATGAGGCTAAGCCTCCTCTATTTATAATTCATGGGCCTCTTTTCCCATGTGGGCCCCCTCCAACTAGCAATTTCACTTTCCCTCCTTAGTCATTCGAACTTCCCTCTAAGGTGGTGTGTATTTTCTCATGTGGGTGGCCCCCACGCTATGCCAACAAAACATTTCAGCCCCTTTTCCCTTCCCAAGTCTTTGCCAAAAATCACATGGGTCACATGACCTCCCAAATTGTCAAAATTGTAGAATAAATAAAGCTGTAACAATTTAATTTCGGAATAACATTACAGAAGTATACAAATATTTTAGCCGATCTTGAGATAGTTCAAAAGCATAATAAAAATGCCAAAATAACCCATACTTGTGGTATTAAAAACTCTCCAAAATGATTAACCTCCAAGAATGATCAATTTCCATCAAGCAAGTGATGAAATGGTTCATAGGTTCCCCTTACTCCAACAAGTCATCAAATTTTAGCCAGAGATATTTATTTCATCTCCTATTTCATCTTCAAATCTTCCTATTTCATTTTTCTTTGCTCATACTCACTTGTTGGCATATTGCATTCAATAAATCCATGTAACATTGCTTTGAATCAAAGATTGGGGATGAAGGATTTTTTATTAGATTTGGAAATCCATACATAACCTGTTAATCATTCATAGCAATGATGAGCATTAATCTTTTCCATTTTTCTCTTTTTGCCTCTCTCCCTATTCAATTTTTGTCTCCTATATTTTTGGTCACCTCACTAGTGATTGTCATCTCAAGTAGGGCCCGACTTGAGATAACTTCTTCCTAGATTGGACTAGTTACCATTCTCCTTTCTCTTGTCACTTCCTTTGAATATTGGCATTGGTTGGTACATCCTATAGACTGCAGCTATACGATTGCGTAATCATCAATCCAGAGAATCCCTCCTCTAATGTTTTGGTTCCTCACATTGCTAGTACAACTCTAGTGCCTTCTCCAGTTTTCTTTATTTTTTCTCTACCTCCTTTCCTTTGCTTTTTCGTTCTTCTTCTCTCATTCTTTGGGAAGCAAGATACATGTGCTAGATATTTTTGTCCTCATTGGTACTGTTACCCACCAAAAGTGAGTGGCCCATCGGAGAAACTTTTTCCTTATTCATCTCTTTGAACCGATAGCTGGAAGCCCCTGAGAGCCAGTAGTAGCCGATGTGACGTGCCATTCATACCTCTGCCACCTACATCAGTCATGTTTTACCTCATCTTCCAAGAGAACAAGTTGGAAGGTGGGATTCTCATCAAAAGGTACTTTATTTATTATGGAGTTCATAGCCAAAATTCCACAACGAATAGAAAAAAATCAAAACCACTCCAAACCATGTCATGTATTACATTGTTTTCAAACCAAACCATCAGATCATTTTACCAAACTTTTCACAAATAGCTAACATATCAAAACTCATTCATTGTTCAATCGAATATGTGTCGCCGCTCCAATATTGCATTCAACTCATTGTCGCATGACTTGTTATGGTCACATGGTTGTCCCAATCGACCATAAGACCGACCTTTTAAACCCGGAGCCAACGTTTCCATAAGCCATAAGACCATGCCCATATGACCTAGACCTAAGAATCATTGAGTGTCAAAATTCTAATGTCATCGACAATGTCACAACAGCCACGTGGTATACCTAGAGGGGTCCACATGTTACCCAAAACATGCTCCTTAGATAGCTGAGATTTCCATTTTTGTTTGACAAGTGACTGCCTCAGGTGGCTCCTCGTCAACATGCTAACTAATGCACAACTCCATGTGCTTGTGGCCATTGATCTGCCTATCCAATGGTGGATCGTTAAGAAAATTGCATGATGTTTAACAAATTAATATTCTGGGTTTGGCCCTATAGTTTTTCCTTTTAATTTTTAATCCCGATTAATACTAATTTTCAACTGGCCATAACTTCTCAACTGGGAGGATTTTTTCGAAGAAAAATATAGGATTGAAGAGGTATCGATGAGAACTACGCAACCATGCATTGTTTTCAAACCAAACCATCAAATCATTTTACCAAACTTTTCACAAATAGCTAACATATCAAAACTCATTCATTGTTCAATTGAATATGTGTCGCCGCTCCAACATTGCATTCAACTCATTGTCGCATGACTTGTTATGGTCACATGGTTGTCCCAATCGACCATAAGACCGACCTTTTAAACCCGGAGCCAACGTTTCCATAAGCCATAAGACCATGCCCATATGACCTAGACCTAAGAATCATTGAGTGTCAAAATTCTAATGTCATCGACAATGTCACAACAACCACGTGGTATACCTAGAGGGGTCCACATGTTACCCAAAACATGCTCCTTAGATAGCTGAGATTTCCATTTTTGTCTGACAAGTGACTGCCTCAGGTGGCTCCTCGTCAACATGCTAACTAATGCACAACTCCATGTGCTTGTAGCCATTGATCTGCCTATCCAATGGTGGATCGTTAAGAAAATTGCATGATGTTTAACAAATTAATATTCTGGGTTTGGCCCTATAGTTTTTCCTTTTAATTTTTAATCCCGATTAATACTAATTTTCAACTGGCCATAACTTCTCAACCGGGAGGATTTTTTCGAAGAAAAATATTAGGATTGAAGAGGTATCGATGAGAACTACGCAACCATGCTATTAGTGAGATATTTTGGGCATTTTTTCTTCTTCAAAAACTAAAATAAATTCAAGCACTCTGTTACTGCTCAAACTAGTAGGGGACCTAAAGGGAATCCCTAAAGGGGAAATGCTTGGCCAAGGGAAACAAATGGAGACTTAGCCCACTGTCACCTCAGCTAAGGCTCCCTTCTATTTACAGACTTTCCCTGATGGGAGGAGGGTCGATATATTATGGAGTCCCTAATGAAGGATAAGTCATCAAAATGATGTGGAGTGACCCAAATAATCCCTTTCCCAGAAGAGTTAGAAGGATAAGGCTTGCTTGCTTTCTAAGCAAAGTACAATGTCTTCTAGGGAAATGAAAGGAGGATTCAAGGGTTAGGTTTATGGGATATAACTTATGATGGAAATTCCCAATCCCTAAAATCCTTATTGTAATTGGTATCCTGGATGGTTCTTGAAGAATTGTCTTTCAAAGGAATTGGGCCACACGAGACCAAGTGGACCCAGTCTAGGATAGGGGGAATAAGTACAAAAACCAATGATGTTCTTAACCTAGACAAGGTGGGGAGAGGATCAAATAAACAATTTTCACTTGAAGGTGTTGGTTTGATCCTATGAAGTTTGATCCCAGAGTTAGGGCTTGGCTTTTCTCCCAAATCCATCGATGGAATGGCTTCAACATTGGAGGAGAGCTTGAGGAAACACCAGCGCAGGAGACCTTAGGAGATTGAACTTTTTGGAGGGCTAGATTGTCGGTAAATTGATGCCCTAGCTGCCCCAACTTAGCTAGACCTAGAAGAACATGAAAGAATGTGATTTTTGGTGATCACCTTTTGGTAGATCAGTGCCTTAATGAAGCCCTTGTTCAATTTTTTGTGTTAGTAGCCTTGTCTCAATGTTATTTATCATTTCTAGAAGTTTCATGAAGTCTTAGGCAAAGGCCTGAGTCCTAGCCTTGAAAAAGTGGCTCAGAATCCAGGGTCGTTGGCATAGAATTGCCTGACAAAGGCCACAGTCGCATGGAGACCTTTCTATGGGAGTAGCTAGAGGGTCTGACTCGCAGGGAAGGCTTGTTATAGGAGCAACTAGGGATCTAGTTCAACAAAACATCAAGTTGCTTAGGGGTTGGACACCTAGAGGGGTTGGTTGGCTCTTGGAGGCTTTGTAGCTCCTTAGGAAGCTCAGTTTGGTTTCGTTTAGTCGATTCCACTTCCTTAACTATACTTGGTGAGTTGAATCATATCATAGTAATAGTTCATCACATGTTTACCCCCGTGGACCGGTTAGCTTGGGTAAAGGTGGGAGGAGGGTGTTATAGCTTTAGCATTGCATGTAAAACTCTTAGGTAAGTGCAGGTATTGTTTTATTATATTGCTTCATGACATTTATTTTCATATACTAGCTAATATTCTCTCTCCATGGTAGTTAGGCTTGTTTCTATCATACCATGGCTACATTGAATTGAATTATGGAAATGGAACCTTTGCAGAAATAATTCTTATACATTTAAGAAATTCATTGCATTGAGAAGAATTAGTAAAAATTGAGAATATGTATAAATCCCAGCAAGAAGGTTTGATGGGTAGTCTATGTTGCGGCCCAATAATGAAGTGGGATAGCTCGAGTGTCTCATTCTCATTTTTTCTTTCCTTCCCCAACTATGACCTGGTGTTAAGGATTTCTTTCTTCATTGATACGTCACTAGCATCA